>CAUYRT010053578.1:0-15732 GCA_963574885.1 Lepilemur ruficaudatus
CGCATGCCTATAGTCCTAGCTACTTGGGAGACTGAGGCAGGAGGATCACTTGAGCCCAGGAGTTTGAGGTTGCTGTGAGCTAGGCTGATGCCATGGCACTCTAGCCGGGGCAACAGAGTGAGACTCTGTCTCAAAAAAAAAGAAAAAGAAAAATTTTGGCTCTTCTATTTGAAAAGGTCTTATAAAAGACTCTTACAGCCAGGTAGGCATAGGATTCATTAGTGCACAATTGATATAGTGCTCACTGTTCAGAATAATACTCATGAGGATATTATTTGGACTATATGAAAATTGTTTATCAGGTGTTATCTCTGGCTAATAGAATCCATTGTGGTTTCCAGTAGTTTCCTTAAATCACTGTACCCAAGCACATGCCCTTCCACCTTGAACAATAACCTGAATTCAATAATTCTGATAGATTTTGAAATCTTAATCCACAATAGCAGGCTTTTAAAAATCTAGCAGCAATTTAATGTGTTTAAAATTGCATTTTTGTTTTCATTAATTTAAATATGAAATTAATGCTCACTAATGTCATGATAACATTACATCAAAATATATTTATTTCTTCTTTCTCCTCTTGAGCTTTCAGCCAGAATGTTTGTTATTTGTGTTTTCTGTTCAGAATGCTGTTTTTTTTTTTTTTTTTTTTGAGACAGAGTCTTACTCTGTTGCCCCGGCTAGAGTGCCGTGGCGTCAGCCTAGCTCACAGCAACCTCAAACTCCTGGGCTCAAGCTAGCCTTCTGCCTCAGCCTCCCAAGTAGCTGGGACTACAGGAATGCGCCACCATGCCCGGCTAATTTTTTCTATATATTTTAGTTGGCCACCTAATTTCTTTGTATTTTTAGTAGAGATGGGGTCTCGCTCTTGCTCAGGCTGGTTTTGAGCTCCTGACCTTGAGCAATCCTCCTGCCTTGGCCTCCCAGAGTGCTAGGATTACAGTGCTAGGATTACAGGGCCCAGCCTGTTCAGAATGTTTAATTAAAAAAACATAAATCACTTTTTTTAGCCTTTCTTGGTTATTGCTTTGGAAATAGGTGTAGAAATGACAAAATGAGGTCAAAAGCTAATCTTCCTCTTTCTTCCCAGATGATTTGTTGGGTTTCAGTGAGAATGGGCTAATCAGCATTTTGATAGAGGATTTAGTAATGATTATTATTGGTTCCTGCCTCATGGCAGAATTAGTGAATGCAGTTACCTGTCTGCATGCATAGCATCCTTGTAGTCAAAGACAATCTGAGCGTGATCTCCTAATACTGCACACACAGTGCTCTGTAAAACTGTGAACTGAGAACAGAAAATATTATAATTATCAAACCTATTGTGTTTGAAATGTAAACATTCAGTTTTGAAGATTTTTTTTCCTTTATGTTCTAGATTGGGATTTTAACCAGGACGTCTGACAGTGAGGTAATGTGCGCTTGGCATGATACTGTTTGTTATAAGTATCTGGCAGCGTATTTGTTGGCAGAGTTCCGCGAAAGCCATCTTGGTCCATTTGTTTTTTTCTGACAGTTCTTGAAAATGTGAAGCCAATGTTTTCTCCCTTCATTGATGAATCCATGTTGCTTTTCTCTCTGGTTCTATTTTAACTGTCACCAACAAACGATAGCCTGTATTTTGTAATTGCCTTGTTGGATGACTTGCCTTGGCAGTTTGACAAGGTGTGGCTCCTCCTCGGCCATCCGCTTGCTGGCATACGGCATGAGGCTGAGAGCCATGTTAGTCCTCCCAATGGGTAGCCAAGAAAGCAAGGCTTTTCAGGGCCTCGACCAACAGTGTGCTTGGTAGCTCTTTGCAGACCTCAAAGCGCGTGAACCCAAATCAGATTTGGCTTATCAGATAGGTTTGCACATTTGAATTTTGAAATGTTCTAAGATGTAACTTTATAAACATTAAATGAACTCTGCAGTCATTCAGTCTACCACTCAGTGTGGCACACAGGTAAATATAGTTCAAGTAAATAGGTAAATTCTTTGATTTCCTATTTATCTTATATGTAATCTTGAACTTCAGTGTGTATTTTTAAACTAAACTCAGTAGTTTAAACTAGAGTAACTAGTTGAAATACCAGTCTGGGACAAAGACCATAAACTATTTGATATAGAAGTAGTTTGAATTATTTGTATGTTTAAGAGCATTAGAGTTATCTTAAGATAGTTTGTGGGAAATCAAGAATGTTCAGATTTTAGGGTGCCAATAAATACCCCTTTTCCCTGTCTCTTCCAGTTAGAGGAGGACATAGAAGTCAGATAGGTGGAGATTTTAAAAGTCAGATTTGTGGCTAATAAAAGCTGGATGAAGGGATATGGTTCCAGTGGGCTTCCCAGTACTTCACTACATTTCTGTTCTCTTGAAGCTACAACTTCGTTCTGAGATAGGCAGGATGCTAAATAAAAGAAATTTGGGATATACATTTATCTGCCATGTCTGAAGTTTCTTTGAGGGGTAGGAAAACAGTGATTCCCTATCAAATTTCAAATGAAAATGTACAAAATGTTGTGTTTTTTTCCTAGAATTGCTTAGTCTCACTGGCATTTATTTTTGTGTGTTTGTGTTCTTTTTAGGTTCCAGATGTGGAATCTCGTGAAGACCTAATTAAAAATCACTACATGGCAAGGATAGTGGAACTTACATCTCAGCTGCAGCTGGCTGACAGTAAGTCAGTGCATTTTTATGCTGAGGTGAGTGGACAGTTAGTTATAATATGTTGGAGGTTTTTCCTAACCCCTGCAGGAATTAGGTCACTGTTCTGTTCTTCTGTTGTTCATTAAAAGACAGAAGTCAGTATCTTTGTGTTCTGTGTCCACACATGTCTATGACTTTGGTTGGAGTTTCTATTGATTAGTCTACATGCCAGCCAAAAATCTTTATTTCAAAAAGATTGATTGGTCATTTCTAACTTACTGCAAGATAGCCGGGAGACTTATAGGTAGTCTTTCCTGTGGTCACATAACATATGTTTTGGAGCATTCTTGTTACAGATTATTTGTTTTAGAGTTATGGACAGGTGGACATTCAAAACTCAAGGAAATTTTATATAGGCAAGATAAAAAACAAAATATGCCCGATTTTCTAACATACTGTCAAATTTCTAAATAAGTTTATAGACATTAATTACTATAAATAATAAAATAAAAAATATAACATTTTCAACCTTTAAAAGATATACAATCTCACTTTTTGTTACACTTTTCTCTCCCACCACATAATTTTTTTTAAAGAATTAGAAAAGCACTATGCAGCTTTTTGTTAGAAGAGGCCCGTTCACCATTCTGTTACATACATATCTTGCCCTTACTGTATAAATCTATGTTGTCCTTCCTCAATAAACTTTGTTTCATGCTTAAGGAAAAAGGAAAAAAAAAGCACTATGCAATATAATCAATAAAAGTACACACAATTCATTGAGTAGAAGGGGGAAAAATGAGGAAAGAAAGAACAGGTATCAAAGAGTAAGAAACAAGATAGAATGGATGCTGTTCAACATATAAGAGTATCTTTAAGGTCTCTGATTTGAAACTTTACATGAAAAGGTCAGTTATAAATGGCAGACGGAGAATTATAATGTTTAAAATTGTTAAAGAAATAGAAGAAGAAAAGATAACATCCTTTATTGGGACCTCAGTTTGTAATTTTCTTCTGTACTCCCGAAATGGAGAGGTTGATAAGAGGCCAGTTGCTAGAAGTGCAGAGGGGCTTTGTTCTTTTTCCTGCTAAAACAAATCATGCGCTCTGTGTTGTTCACAAGCAGCCATTGCATACATGGTTGATAAGCTGATCAATAGTGACAGCTTGTTGGAATGCAGCAGGCGGGGAGGACGGCAGCCTGGATGATTTGCAGTGGAACTGCTGTGGCGCTGTCTGAGCCTCGCAGTGCAATAGGCAATCGTGTTCTCATTGTTTGCTTCCCTAACTGCTATCTGAGTGTCCCAGACTTGACGGTCATTTTTATGAGGACCTCTGCCTTGCATGTCTCTCTCCCTCTTTGTCAGCTTCAGTGCTAAGCGCAGAGTGGATATTTGTTTAATAGGAGGTGGTTGATTTGGTTGGCTGAACTGTCTTGAAATTTTCTTGTGAGAAATGACTTGAGTAACTGAGGAATTTTTGAGGCTGTTTTATTTCCAAGAGATTTGTTTATTTTAGCAAATGTCTTTAGCACGATTGTGATACAAGAATTTTTAAATTGTCCTAGTTTTTCCTCATTCGTAAACAGGAAGTGGTGACCCCCTGTATGACTTTACTGGAATGGTTAGTCTGAGCGCCTGGTGTCAACACAGCATTCAAGTATGTCTCAACAGATCCTCCTAGTCAGTCTCAATGGCCTTATCAGAAAGTTTAGTGATCCTTTTAATCTCATACCCTCTTTGAACAATAGGGTGAAATAGGATTTTTCTTTTTGATCTATTCTGTCTCTGGATAGTCTAGGTTTGGTGGAACCCCCAAAGAAAGCAGCCAGGATCTCTATGGTCCTGCACTCATTTTTTTTTTCCTTGTAGATAGAGCATAATCTGTAGGGTGGGACTGTAGAGCTTTTATTGTTCCTGTAATGTGATCTCTAATGAAGCACTTAAAACATAAGAAAAGTGTCTTAGGTTCCACATTGCATGGGCGGAAGCCATTGATAAATTTTGAAATAATTACTTCCCTTTTCGTCCAGTATAACTATAAATGGATCCTGGGTAAATGTAGAAAGTTCTTATGTTGTTTATAACCACTGACGTCAGGCCAGAGCTAGAAAAAAAACGCTGATGAGCTTGAGTTGGTAGACTTTTTTTCCCTGGCTAAAATGATGAGGGTGGGGGCCACTTCTTTTCTCTCTGTGTGTACTCCAGTGTGGAGTACAGTGCCTGTAGGTGTTCAACAGATATTTGTTGAATGGATGAGTGGCTTTGGCTTTGGGAAGTGTTTTTAGTAACCTTCCCTGAAGCAACTTTGGTTTTAGAAAAAAACGCTCCCTCTAGTAATGGAATGTTTCCTGCTTTTACAGTGCCGAGCACTCTCTAAAAGACTGGCCTTGGCTGAGAAGTCTAAGGAGGCATTGACAGAAGAGATGAAACTTGCCAGTCAGAACATCAGCAGACTTCAGGTGACTTCATAAATGTTACTTTAGCAGTTTTAATGTTTTTTCATTGAAAGTTCTCAGGCAGCAAAGTCAGAATTTCCTTTCCAAAGTAATGGCATTTGACCCCTAGACGTGCTTTCTTTTCTAACCATTTTATTTCAAACTCATTTTAAAGTTACGTCTTACTTGTGTCAGGCAAAAAGTGGTTGTACTATTTGTTTCTCTTACTCGATTTTAATTTTAAATCATTTTATAGTTAGTGTTTGCTTAAATAATACTTATTCACCCATAATCCTCCTTTTTCTCCCCTTCCTTGTAAATACGTGTCATGGTGGGCTTAGGCATGTTCTGTACACATTACTCTGTTTCTTCTCTTTCCTGTTTCATAAAACTGACCTAAACCGAAAGGTCTGCAAAATCTTCCTCCTTCCATGCTCACTGCCTTATTTTAAACCCTTGCTTTCAGAAAGTCCCTGTTGATAAAAACATTTGCCAGGCAAGGAAAAACATCAGCACAGCAACACCCACCTCCTCCTCATTTCAGATTAGTTTATCAAATTAGTTAGGAGCACAGGATTAGATTTTGGGGGCTGAAGAGAGTGTGAGAGGTGGGAAGAGAGCCTCTTCCAGATGCCGTCGGGAGGGTTGTGGGATGATGGGAATGGTCGGAGGCCTCACCTAATGCTCGGGGAAACCGAGGGGATTTGGAAAGATCATGTAGCCCTCTGGTTTTTCCTATAATTGTATACGGGGCATAGAAAGAAACCATTACATTTTTTGCAAAGAAATTATGAACATATTTTGAAGGATAAGAAAACTTTTTTCCCATTTCTTTTAACTTTATTCTCTTGTTTGGCCTATGCCTTAACCTACTTGGTAATTGATCAGATAGAGCACCTTGATAAGTTGCTTTTCCAAATTTTTAAAAATTGTAAAAAATTGTTATATAATAGTTGTACATATTTTGAGGGTACATGTGATATTTTGACACATGATGCATAATGATCAAATCAGGATAATTGGCATTCCATAACCTCAAACATTTCTTTGTGTTGGGAACATAAAGTTCTTCTCCTCTAGCAATTTTGAATTATATAATAAATTATTGTTAATTATAATTTCCCTACTCCAAATTATTTTAGGAATTATAAAAGCTTCAGAGTGGTATGACTAGTGGGATTTTTATTTTTCTCTATTCCTTTTTCCCTCTTTTTCTTTGCTATTTAGGATGAGCTGACAACTACCAAGAGGAGTTACGAGGATCAGTTAAGTATGATGAGTGACCACCTCTGCAGCATGAACGAGACATTATCCAAACAGAGAGAAGAGATTGACACGCTCAAGATGTCCAGTAAGGTATGTGAGGTGAGGTGAGGTAGTCTCTCTGCAGTATAATATTTAGCATAAGATATTTCATTGTTAGGCATTTCAGGAGCAAAAGGTTATGAGATTGAAAACATTTATAAATCATTTTCCTTAATATCATTTGTCCTCTTGTCAAAAAGTAAAATTGAATGTCTTCGGCTGAGTTAAAAGCTGAGAAAGTCTGATATTGAAGACTTTAATGCTATATTTGCTGCTTTTTGGCACTTTTGCATTTCTGCTACTGTTGTATAAAACTTAGGGGGACTCACAAAGGGCTTAGGAGGGAGGGGGATTGCTCTTTACATGAGTCTAAAATGATACTGTTGAAGAAGAACCTTTAGAAAATTCATTCTCATAAATTTCCATATAACCTAAGAATGTCTTACCCTTTAACTCCAGAGACTTCCTTTGATTTCATTTCCCATAAACTTGTTCAGACCAGGGTTAGTAGGTATTGGGTGATGTGCTTAGATTGAAATGCATGTCCACAGACCACTTCTCTATTATTGTAACATAAGGTATATAGTCTTTTGCCCTTAATCTTGGGAGGCCGGAGGCTCAGTTCTGTGCATCATCTCAGGTTCCTAGCACATTTTCCTAACTCACACAGTATTATACCACCAGCAGCTGGAACTTACTGTCCCTGGCTCGCAGTCTTTGAGATCTGCTGCTGCCCCTTGTTGATTCAGCAGGCATTTGTTGATTTCTTGCTATGTGCACTGGGGAGGAAAGAGAGATGAATGAACCAAGGTTTTATTGTATCATCTGCTAGTGGTAGTGTAAGGCAGCATTCTGCTCATTTGGGGTCTCCTTGGAAAATACATCATGTTAATGCT
Organism: Lepilemur ruficaudatus; assembly: GCA_963574885.1. Classification (NCBI taxonomy): domain Eukaryota; kingdom Metazoa; phylum Chordata; class Mammalia; order Primates; family Lepilemuridae; genus Lepilemur; species Lepilemur ruficaudatus. The sequence continues at coordinate 7,268 of CAUYRT010053578.1, forward strand.
TTGGAATCTGCATTATATAATTTTGTTTGCCAGCATAGTTCTATGATATTCATTCATCTCTGTGCTGCTTTGGAGGGTGTCTGATGCTTCTCTGGGCCGTCTCTGTGATGACTGTATCCAGCCAATCTGGTCCTTGTTATGGTTCTCCAGTTACTTGTGCTTCACGAAACTTGAGCTTAGAGGTAGGGGGTGGGGAGTTGGTCCTCTTGGAGAATGCCTCCCTTAACCCTTTGGTCCTGTGATATTTCACCAGAGCAGTATCTAACTCACAGGTTATATTCCTGGTAATGGTAGAAAGCACGCACATTGAGGAGATCATGTTTTGGTTTTTCTCATGGTATGTATAATTTATTTTAGTGGTAGTATGAGAAATCCTGTTTTAGAACCTAACATTGAAAAGAAGTAGCAATGATTCTAGGAAAACATTTTGTCTCCAGAGCTGTATTTTTTTTTTTTTTCAGACAGAGTCTTGCTCTGTTGCCCAGGCTAGAGTGCTGTGGCGTCAGTTTAGCTTATAGCAACCTCAAACTACTGGGTTCAAGTGATCCTCCTGCCTTAACCTCCCAAGTAGCTGGGACTACGAGGCACTCAGCACTCCTGGCTAATTTTTTCTGGCTTTAGTAAAGATGGGTCTCACTCTTGCTCAGGCTGGTCTCTAACTCTCTGAGCTCAAGTGATCCTCCTACCTTGGCCTCCCAGAGTGCTAGGATTGTAGGTGTGAGCTACTGTGCCAGTCCGAAATATTTGGTTTTGAATTGAGAAGGATAAATGTTGAGTACAGCAAAGTTCGTTGTCCCAAAGGTAATTGGATTGTGGCTACTTAAGAAGTTAGGGAATTTTCAAGTCCTCTCAGAGCTTTTAAGCTATTTTTAAAAATACTTGTCGTTAAATAAAACTCTGAATAAGAGACTCTTATTCAATTTGGAATTTATGTTGTTAAACTTTCTTTGATCATTCTATAATCCCTGTATTTTGCTTCCCCTTCCCCCACTGCTTATTAGTAATTTAGATTGCTATAGCATCATGTTATGGCTAAGTTGACATTGTCTCCATTGGATACCAAGTAAACATCCTAAACCATTTGTTTGATATTATTTTGCTCTTAGTGTTTGTATTCTGCAAGCATTTTTTACTTACATGAAGAAAATGGATTTATACCTAAGAGTTAAATATAGGAATTTATTCAATTTTTTTTTTTTTTTTTAGAGACAGGGTTTTGTTCTGTCACCCAGGCTAGAGTGTGATGGTGTGATCGTAGCTCACAGCAACCTCAAACTCCTGGGCATGAATGATCCTTCTGCCTCAGCCTCCAGAGTAGCTGGGACTACAGACACGTGTCACCATGCTTGGCTAATTTTTAAAAATTTTTTGTAGAGATGGGGGTCTCACTCTGTTGCCCAGGTTGGTCTTGAACGCCTAGTCTCAAGTGACCCTCCGCCTTGGCCTCTCACCTTGGGATTACAGGCATGAGCCACCATACCTGGCCAAATATAGGAATTTAATTATTAATAGAATGTATTCCTAAGAAGTGAGCCTCTCCAGAAAGAAGAAAAGTTAGACAAAACTGTAAAGTCCAAATCTCTATATTTGAGGAATTGGGAATAAGTTAAGGCATCTTCCTTCTAACTTGTTCTCAGCTGGTATTTAAGCTTACTTTTGACAGATGATCAGTGCCATTTGGGTGTTAGTTGGCACATATTCAAAATTATTACCTATTAAGACCTTTAAAAGGTGTTTATTTAAACAACAAACATGTTTAAGCTAACTGTTTTTTATTCAGCTTCATGAAATCTTACACTCCCTTGTCTTTAGAACAAAATGAATGTTTGAGGTTTTGATAAATTGAAGATAGTAGCTTTCTTTTCTTTCTTTATTGCCTGCCTTCAGCCCCTACAAGGCTAGGGTCCGTGGAAGTAGAAAGTGAAACATAACAAACTGTTTAGTGATTACTGAATAAAAGTTAACAACGTGCTAGTTATCAGCTAGCCTCCCTTTTGGAAGCTGAAGTGTTCCACAGTGAAATATGGCTTTCAGACAGCTTGGTTTATAAACTATGTGAGTTTTTTTGTTTTTTGGAAGTTTGTGTTCTTATTGTTGGTATTTTTCTTTGCACAGGGAAATTCTAAAAAGAACAAGAGTCGATAGTTTTCAAATAGCTGGTTGGCGACTGTTCTTTCCAGAGCTGCTTCTGCTGCACAGAGCTGCAGGGCGGAGACTCCACGTCCAGTCCAGGAAGCCGAAGTGTTGTTGGACCCAGTAAACTAGTCAGTGTTATAAATGGCCTTGAGACATTTAGAATATATTTGTAATCAATAAGGCAAATACAGAATTTGATGTTGGCAGTACAATGGAAAACAATACACATACCATGGATATTGTAGGTTTCCTTATGCTGTTTTTACTGTGCACTTTTTAAAATTAGGTTTTAATTTCAGTATGTAAGAACAACAAATATTTTGTATATTTTCAAATTCAATTATATGGTAATCAATTTGGTATCTATGGAAGAGATATATGTTTCTGGAAAAAATGCTTAAATTGTCAAACTGTCATTACTTCTTACTATAATTGAAAACAGTCTCTAGATTCTTTTTTAAAGATTTGTTCATATTCTCTCTCTGTCTTTCTGTCTCTCGATCTCTTTCTCTTTCTCTCTGTCTCTTTCTCTCTTTGAAGGGGAGGGAGTGAATCTTGCAAACTTCAGATCTTGTGGGTTTATGATCATTGTCTTCAGCTCTTCGGTACCCTCTCTGTGTTAGAGTAATAGCTAAAGGAAATTCATGTCAATAAATTCGTACTTACATCAAACTTTCAGTCTCTCTATGAAAATTTGATAAAGGAAACTGAAGCCTGTTAAAGTAGGCTTTACAAAATGTATCAAATCCCAATTGATTTAGATATAATCTAATTCCCCAAATTGGAATAATTGTATGGTTAATCCTTTAGTAAGGCTCTTGAGTTTTGGCCTCGAAAGCTACTTATAACCGCACTTCAAGCAAGGACTCTGAGCCCTTTAAGGCTCCCCTTCATTTCTCCCATAAACATTTGATCATTTCAGTGTCCATCTCAGGGGTGTCTCTCCCAGTACTCTTCACCCCCTACTCGCAAGGCCCTAAATATATGGCTCCTTTCTGAGTTGCTTGCATAGGCTAATTTTACCCCTATATCCAAGTCCCGACCACCCTGCCTGTAGTGCCATCTCCCTTGAGGCTACTCTCTAGGCAGTTGCCATTCACCCTCCAAAATGTCTTAGTCACTTGAGAGCCCATCGCCAGCTTCCCTCCCTGGCTGGGTGGCACAAAGGCCAGCTCCTGGGCCTCTGCCCTAAGTCCTCAGCAGCCTGCCTCAGAGACAGACGCTGGTTATTATGCCCAGTCCCCACGGCAGTGAGAGTGTCTGGATCCGGACTTGGGAGTCTCTGGGTTAGTCAGTTCAGTGCCATTCTTCTCAGTCCTACCCCCTTGCCCTCTGTCTTTGCTGTGCCCTGCCCATTGCCAGTTCTCTATCAGCCAAACCAGCTGTTGTCACTGTAACTATGCCTAGGCCCCCAGACACTGTGAGGGAAACATTGAAGAACCATGCTGATTGGTTCCGTCATACATTTAGGGTTTCAAGCCCCTGCCAAACTTTCATTGTTCCGGGACAGTCCTTTGGCGTCTTTAGTCCATTGGCTATACCACTTCTCTCCTCAAGCCCTGTCCCCCTCATTCTCAGGGTCTACACCATGAAAATCACAGCCTCTCAGGAGTTAAGTACTTATCACCCACCACACTTGTTTATGTATGTATCCATCCTCACAGCTCTTCCCTGCTTCAGAGGCAGAGGGGTCCCGCTGCCCTTACAGCTAACCTCTTTCCGATGTCTTAATGCCCTCCCTCCTTTTCTAGTGCTTGTTTTTTTTCACTTTTAGATCTTCAAATTTTCATGCTGCTATCTCCTCTCCCTCAGCTTCCAAACAGAATGAACGTACCCCATCCTTTAAAAAGTTTAGACTCTGAAGCCAGACTCTCTGGGTTCAAGTCCTTCTAAATGAGTTAGCATTGCTGTGCTTCAGTTTTCTTATCTATAAAATGGGGATATTGATAATATCTACCTCCTAGGATTTTTGTAAGGATTAGATGAATTAATATTGTAAATTGCCTAGAAGAATACCTGGTATAAAGGTTATTTTAGTAATACATGTTACTGGTAATATCATTATTATTGCTACTTTTGTTATTTCTCTTTTTCCTTCTCCCTTTGTCCATATGCTTTCCCTTTTACTGCCAGACTGTGTGGAAGAGTAGTCAGTCTACAGTTACTGTCTTTCCATCTTCACCATGACCCATTTGCTCTTTAACCTGGGGTAGTCAAGCTCCTTTGCCCACCATTCCGATGAAATTATTCTGAGCATTGCCCGTGGCCACCTCATTGCCAAGTCCAGCAGCAGCTTTCCATTTGTGCTTTTGCCTCGGTTTTATATAATGTGGAACACTCCTCCTCACTTTCTCTGTTGAGATCTTTTCTTCCCTTGGTTTTTCCAACATTTCTTTTTCTTATATTCTTGTTCTCTCTCCCTGTGAAAATTCCTTCTCATTCTTTTCTCTTGCTCCTCTTCATCTGTCTTTCCTTTAACTGTTAGAGTTCCAAGGTTCTCTCTTGCCTTCTCTCAGCCAGGCTGTGCTGATATATGTCCAATCTTATCTTTTCAGCTTCGACCTCTTCTGAGCTACACCCTGAGTTCTGCTACCCTGTGACTTCTCTACCAGGACATCCCACAGGCAGCTCGCAATCTAAGAGGCTCATTCAGTGCTAAATTCCCTCACCCAATTTCTCCCTTTTCTTCCTGCCATCTCACTAGACCTATTTCTTGCTTTATATTCATTCATTCAACAAATATTTATTGAGTACCTGTTACTTACTGGTCACGATCCAAAGTGCTAGGATACAAAAAAATAGGTAAGTGCCCTCATTGAGTTATCTTAGCATGGGGGAAAAGAAAAACCAAGAGAAGTAAAATGTATAATGTATTATAAGGTTATAAATGCTGCAGAGAAAGAATAAAGCCAGGAAGAGGACAAGGACCTGATGGGACACTGCTTTTTAGGTAGGGAGACCAGAGAGGACTAACAAAGATGTGACATTTGAGGAAAGAGCTGAAGAAGATGAGGGCGTGGGCCATGTGGCTATCCCGGAAGGAGTGCTTCAGACAGCAAGAATAGCAAGCGCTAAGGTCCCATGGTGGGAGCATGCCCCCAGTGCAGGAACAGCCAGACCAGTGCCAGTGGAGTAGGGATTAGCTCATATGGGGCGATGAGATCAGAACGTGACAGTGGCCAGATAACTGTGTCTTGTAGGTTGGAGAGGCTTTGGCCTTGACTCTTAAGAGTGTTCATGGGAAGCCTTTGGAGGGTTAGGGACAAAGGAGTGATATCTTCTGACTTAGAATTGTTGGCTATGCTGCTGAGAGTACATTATAGGGGAAGAAAGAAGGAAGGAGAGAGCAGTTAAGCTGTTACAATAATAGGAGGCTATTGAGAGATCATGGTGGCTGGGACAGTGGCGGTGGCAGTGGAAGTTGCATGAAATCTGTTTCTAGATTTATTTTGAAGACAGAATCAATACAATTTGCTGACAGATTTATCTAAAATTTTAACTCTTTTCCCCTACGCTGCCCCTACACTTCATTAGTCTTCTCTATTTTACTCCTTAATACTTACCATAATATTGATACTATGATATATAGTATCAATATATCATATATATAACTATGATGTATTTTTCTTATTTATTTATTACCTGTTTCTACCTCTAGAAGATACAGCGCCTTGAGATAGGTGTTTTTGTCTGTGCTGCGTTCCTTGTGCCTAGCACTCTGCGTGGAATCAGTGAATATTTGTTGAATGAATGTTGATTGGACAGGATGCGATGTGTGAAAGAGAGAGGAGTCAAAGATGAAGCCAGGGGTTTTGGCCTGAACAAACTTTACTGAGAGGGAGGCCTGCGGGAGAAGCAACTAGCTTCCCCCTAGTTGTAACGTAAGCCAGAGACCTGGGAGTTGCCTTTGATCCCCCCTGCCCAGCACATCTCATTGGTTATCTTGTCTTGTTGAATCTTCCTGCCTTTGCAGTGTGTCTCACTTTTAACCTCTCCTTACTCAGTACTTTAAATCGAGCCCGGGCTACCACTGTCTGGACAACTCGTCTTTCTGTACTCCAGTCCTTCCACCCCTTCTACCAGGCCACCTTTCTAAAACATCTCTACGTGGCCATTTTCTTGATGGAAAGCATTCAGAATTGCTCCTCACTGTCTGCCGGGTGAGATCTAGTCGTGGTGTGTACGTGTGACACTTGTCCAGCTGGCTTGGGCTCCCTTTCTCCTCATTCTCTTCCATGCACCCAGCGTGCTCGCCCTCTACTTTTATAAAAACTCAAGAGCTCTGGGTCAGGAAAAGTTTCACTTCTCCTGAGCAATGGGCCTGTTTTCCTTGTAGATATAATGTGAATCTTGGGATTATTTACCTCTCTGCTTTTCTGGCTAAGACTTGTATCTCCTACTGGCTATGAGCTGCCACCAATATTGCCTTGCATGGCATCTGGCCCCATAGACCCATAGTCCGTGCTGTGGACTGCTTGGCCATTCTGTAGAGGTCAGTCCTCCTAGGAGGTTTCCTAGGGCTGAGGGACAGGGCTGTAGAGGGTACAGTTGAATCCGTGGCAAAATTGTGCCTTTTTGACTTAACTGCTAAAATCTTTTCTCTCTTGGTAGAGTCATTTCCCAAGGTAACCGCTGTTTATTAACCACTTACTGTGGGTCAGGTGTAGGTAAGACTTGGCAGGTATTATTTCATTTAAACTTCCAAACAGCTGTATCTCCTACATACTATTACTGTCCCCATTTTACAGATAGACAATCAAGGCTTAGAGAAGCAAAACTTGTCCATGGTCATATAGTTAGTACATGTTGGAGCCAAGATTCAGATCCAGGCTAGTCTGACGCCTGAGCCTGGATATTCACTACTATAGTGTCAGACTTTTAAACTGGGGTTTTCTCCTTCATGTACTATATATTTGGAAAATAAAATATTAAATTTCTCAGTAACTCTAGTACTTCATTCAACTTCCCCTTTCCACATCTTCATTAAGTACCCCTTACCCCTTCTTTCAATCAGCTTTTAGTTATTAATAACTGCTTGTGCTAATTTAAAGGCCCTGGCACATTTTGCCTTTGACGTAAGTTTTTTCCTTCTCTGATCCTTTATTTTTATTTACAGAGAATATGTAAAACCTTTCTAACCACCAAACTCTTGATTTTATGTATTTATGCCATGATGCTGTCCCTTCCTTGTAGTCCTCTTTCTGTACAAACTTTGTTATTATTTTATTACAGGAATTTTCTGACATACACAAAAGTAGAGAGACTAGTGCAAGCCCCATGTCTCCATCACTCATTATGAACATTTTGCCAATCTTGTTTTATCTTTTTCTGTGCTGCTTTTTTCCTGGTGTATTCTGTCTAAGGCAATGCCCAGACATTGAGTCGTCTCATCTGTAAGTACTTGAGTTACATACCTTTGTAAAGATGTGGCGTCTGTCTCCCCGCTGCCACCACTCAGCGAGTGCAGGCCGAGGCCCGCTGCATGCTCAGTGCAGAGCAGAGCAGCCGGCCGTGCACACGGCAGATGCCCTTGAGACCTCACAGCTTGCTAGTGAGACAGAGAAGCCAGCCCGCAAATCATAATCACAAACTGTCATCTGTTGTGCATCCTGCCCTGGGATTATCTCAGACTGGGCAGTACGCAAAAGATAATACACAGAGGCTATTTTTTAACTAAATATTCTATATTTTAATCAAAGTTATGAACGTAGTGAGTCAGGCTTTTCTAAAACACTTATTACTAAGAAAAAACAAAGCAAGGCAAAATAAAGAAATAGTCTCCTGATCCTTCCCCTGTATCATGCTCCCTGGAGAAAAACCATTTTCACTCACTGTCTTGGTATCTGTATTTCCAAATGGCACGATACTTTTGCTTTTCCCATTAGGCATTATTAATTGACTTTGCAGTGGGAGATGAAGATTTGCCTGGTTTATCTGTCTTCCCCTGCCCACCACTCACACATATATACTTTCTCTTCAAACTAGTTACATCGACATTTGGAGTAGTTCAATATTCAGTATATATTTCATTATGACTATTCAAATGCTAGTGATAAGCTGAGTCGTATAATGTACTGTGACTACTTTTCCTTTCCTATAAACCTCTTGTTTTCCCCAGAGTTCATAACTATCTTTTTTTTTTTTTTTCAAACAAAAAGTTACTGTGAGGCTGGGCATGGTGGCTCTCGCCTGTAATCCTAGCACTCTGGGAGGCCGAGGTGGGTGGATTGCTCAAGGTCAGGAGTTCGAAACCAGCCTGAGCAAGAGCAAGACCCCGTCTCTACTATAAATAGAAAGAAATTAATTGGCCAACTAAAAATATATAGAAA
>CAUYRT010053579.1:0-28813 GCA_963574885.1 Lepilemur ruficaudatus
TGTCTTTAAAGGAAGGAATATTTTTCAAAGCCAGCTGTTGTAGCTACAGATCAAGAAATTAAAGCTACTGTGAAATCTGTATCTCTAAGCTCTCCTGAGCTTCAGACATTTATTTTAAGCCCCCACTAGACATCTTCCCAGAATCCCCTGGGCACCTCTGACTTAACATGTCCCAAACTGAACTCTGTATCTTGCTTGATATCTCATTTCATCATCTCTAGTAACTACTCCACCGTCCACTTAGACTGGCAAGCTACAAACCTGGAAATAACGTCTCTCTCTCTCTCTCTCTCTCTCTCTCTCTCTCTCTCTCTCTCTCACACACACACACACACACACACACACACACACACACACACACACTCTCCTACTGAAGACCACGTGCTTTGGTGATCTCTCCTCTCTGTCATCATTATCACTGTTTTAGGCCAGGTCCTCATCCGTTTTCATCTGGATCAAAATACTTGCCCTCTGGCAGATCTTCTAGACTCTGGTCACTCATCTTCTCTTCCCTCCTGTGGCTGAAGTCATCTTCCTAAAAACAAACCAGATCATAGACACCTCTTCTCTAATACTGTTTTTGGTTTTCCTTCTGCCTACACATTCCAATAAGTAAAACATTTAGCTCCTATACACATATTCATTTGCAAATAACATACATATACAACTAGTGCATTAGTCATTGTATACATAAGAAAGCAACATAAAAATTGCAATTTTACATAGTGAGTTAAAGACGAAATAAACCCTGTTTTATATTCTATTTATTCACGGTAGATAAAATCTTTTGCTATCACTACAGTGTTGTTTAGTGAGAGTAATGTGGTTGAATATGTTTTATAATTGTTGGAAATGTTTACTGTGACAAGGCAACTTTTACAAAACTGGTTTCGAGTGCAGTTTATTTTGATGTTTGGTTTGATGGCTCACAGAGCTGCGGAATCCACCTCCCAGAGACCCACATACAAACAGAGGAAGCATATCATTGGATGACCTTCTAAAATTATGATACTCATTTTTCAAAACCATCCACCAATTTTGCAAGGACTTTTGTCAAAATTCACTAATGCTTGTACTATTCATGTTATCTTCAATCTTTTAAAGTCATTTATCCATTTGTGAGGCCTAGGTTAGTCAAACTAGATAATATAACACATAACCACTTAATCAAGTATCCATAAACTGCTGATATTACAAATTGTAATTTGCTTTAAGAATGAGTCAGGGGGTTAAAGACACTCGCTCAGTGTTGTGGATCCCAGTCCTTCCTTGGAATTCCTTGCACGTGGTCAGTCCCTCTGTCTTAAGTGAGGGCACCAATGTCAATCCACACAGTACTTATTAGTAAATCCTAAATTCTTTTTCTTTTTTTGTAATATTTTTTAAATGATTTCTCTTTTCTTTCTTTATTTATTTATTTATTTATTTATTTTTGAGACAGAGTCTCACTCTGTTGCCCGGGCTAGAGTGCCATGGTGTCGTCCTAGCTCACAGCAACCTCAAACTCCTGGGCTCAAGCGATCCTTCTGCCTCTGCCTCCCGAGTAGCTGGGACTACAGGCATGCGCCACTATGCCCAGCTAATTTTTATATATATATATATTTTTTTTAGTTGTCCAGCTAATTTCTATTTTCTTTTTTTCTTTTTTTAAGTAGAGACGGGGTCTCGCTCTTTCTCAGGCTGGTTTCAAACTCCTAACCTTGAATAATCCACCTGCCTCGACCTCTGAGAGTGCTAGCTAGAATTACAGGCATGAGCCGCCATGCCCAGCCCTAAATTCGTTCTTATGTTTTCAAATAGCCAAGTTTTAACACTTTCTTCCTACATGCCAGTGCATCATTTCACACAACTCTACGGTGCTCTCACCACGCTTTGGAGACCACTGGGCAGTGTGTTACATCCAGACATCTCAGCTGGGCATAGCAGCACTTGCCTAGTCCACCCCACTGACTTCTCCAGTCCACACAGCCCACCCATCAGCCACACTGAACTTCTCCTCATCCTCGAATCTTTGACCTTATCTTTGTCTTTCACATTTTCTCTTTAGAATACTTTTACCCACACACTCTGCCTCATCCCAAGCCATTTTCACCTAGTATACTCTTCTTCATCCGATGTTCTTCCTGACTTCCCAGTGTTCTCTTAGCACTTTCTTCATTCTTTTAACACCACTTGAACCACGCTATGTACACATCTGTCTTTCCCTAAGCTGTAAGTAAGCTGTAAGCCCCTTAAAACTAAAGACCGCTTGGGTAACCACAGCGACTAACACAGAGACTGCCAGTAGAAAGCACCACAAAAATGTCTGATGAATAAATTACAACTTAGAAAGAGTGAAGCAATTTTAAAGTTAGAAAAATCAAAGAAGAGCACATATGTTGAAGAATCGAAGATCAACAGAAAGAACTTTCTGAGGCCAGGTGCTGCTGCTCATGCCTATAAACCCAGTGCTTCAACAGGAGGATCACTTGAGCCCAGGAGTTCGAGACCTGCCTGGGCCACATACCAAGACCCTGTCTCTACAGAAAATTTAAAAATTAGCCAGGCATGGTGGCACATGCCTATTGCCCCAGCTACTCAGGAGGCTGAGGCAGGAGGATCACTTGAGCCCAGGAGTGAGCTATAATCACAAAACACTGCACTCCAGCCTAGTAGACAGAGCAAGACCCTGTCTCTAAAAAAAAAAAAAAAAGCTTCTGAGGAGAGGCAAGAGACAAGAGTGGCAAGAAATTAATTACCTATTATTTTTACACTGGCTGACCAATTCATAGACAGGATACAGGGAACTGCAAAGAAGATGCAATTGGCAAGGTAAGGTTTAATTAATCAAGAATAGCTTTCAATTCAACAAAAATTGGCTGCATTGTCTTCCAAGGGATGCCAACATGAGACGCTGGTGATCCCCCTCATCCCTAGGAAGCCATTTGGGCATTGGGCTCCATGGAGCTGCAACAGAAAACTTTAAAAGATTTCATCTGAGAAAGTAAGTTAAAAGATAGGTTTGCTCTTTAGGATATAACTACTAATCAACAAATTAATTAAATCTTCTGCCTTCGAAATGTACTGTGATAAAAATACTGTTATGCAAAGTTGATTCCATTCAGCTATACCTGTTTTAAGCAGCATATAAAAATATACACATTCAATTTATTTATTTGTATATGAGTTTATTTTCAGTGTGGTATAGAATCATAAATACTTCTATCACACAATGAATGGCTTTGCATAAGCCAAGACAACATTTTTCTCCTTTTGACATACATTAAATAGAACCTATGATGTATACACCAAGATATATTACATAATAAGTCTATTTTTGCTCTTGCATTCTATGTTACCACATGGAGGCAGCAGTTTCTGCTAGTGGTCATAGCCAGAAATTAGGACTTCAGCCAATCATTCAAGATCATCCCTGAACTTCCTCTAAAAAAATATGATACATGTTTAGCTATCTCACAAATATTTACTCCTAAGAGCCTGCACAATGCTTTGAAGGAGGTACTGCTTTTAATTTCAACACTTACTCTGTGAACAGATGCTAGAATCATCACAAGGCAGCGATCCCTGTGAGCTGTCATCTTACGCCACCTTTACTACTCATCTTAATAAATACTATCAGATCTTGGTAATGAACACTTCCATCTCAGTCTTATAGGGTATTACAGATATACTTATGAGTGGTTCACTGAAGCATATCTCTTGAGGTTATAATTTATACCTAATGTAGTATTGCATCTTAGCAAGGACTCGCAGGTAAAAAGCAATCAGAAAAAATGAAAAGGATTTGAGCAAACGGTTTAAAACATTAATTGATAAACTCTTCCTCTCCTTTTTACTCCCTTGTGTTAGATGTTTGTGGAGATGTGTGATTGAAGCTCTCAGAAATTAGCTTTCGGAAGTGCTCAGGTTACATAAAAATATTTCAGAACAGTTTTATAAAGAAGTAAACGTTTTTAAAGGAGATCAGATGTCACTGATGGATGTGGGCAGAGACAATATAAACTTGTTGAGATCCAAAACACTATTCAGCGCCCAGCAACACGTTACAATATCTTATATCTACACAGCAATTTAGAGTTTACAGCGTTCATCAATGTTTCACTTGTTTTAAGCACACAAAGTGTTGAGAGATGTAGAAAGCAAGTTTAATTGACATAATCTCTGCTCTTTAGAGAACGAGGCCCAAAGCTCATTGAAATCTATAATTTTATTTTTCTCACATTGATATCAGTTATTTTTCCCCTTGTTTATTAACTGATTTTTACTCATAAAGCTATATTTCAACCTTCCCATGAACACAAGAAAATTCTTTGTGAAGGCATTATTGACACAATCATAGGGAAAACGTGGGACAATGTGATTCTGCTGAAATATCTCATTCTTCAGACGCATACACTCACTCCTCAAGTAGAGAATGACCATCAATGTCATCAAAATTAGCACATTTACTTGTGTTAATGTAACCTTACTTATTTAATGGTCGGTGTGTTCCCCAGGGCATAATTAAGATGGATGGTCTTTCCCGACTGCTGTATCACAGAAGCGTTCGGACGATCAATGCCTGGAGTAGACTGACCTTGGCTAAATCATAAGATAACCCTGACAGAGACAGAATTTTTCACTTTTAAGTGTTTTTCTACATAATGTTATTGTATAATAATAACAACGACATCACTAATGCTTCCCCCAAAGACTCCACACTGGCAATCCATGCTCACTCCATACCATAGCTGGACTGTTTTCAGTTTCATTTTAACCTTAATGCTCTTGTGTAAAATGGACCCCTATAGAGAACATCACTCACACCTAACCAAGATTTCCACTTTCCCATTCCTTCTGAGTATGTATCCCCTTCAAGCTAGACAATGACCATATGTGACTTTCCTTGACCAGCAAAATGTGAGGAGTGACCTGTATCACTTCTGCATGAAAGCATGTGAGGTTTGGTGCACAATTCTCCACACTCCTCCTCTGCCAGGGTGCTCATGCCGATGTCACAGGAATAAAGCAGACTAGAAGGATGAGTCACCACAATAGATGCCCTGGAGATTTGCATGAATAGGAAATTAACTTTCATTACATTAAGCCACTGAGACTTGAGTGGCATTTGTTACAGCAGCATAATCTAGCCTATCCTGACTGATGCGGTTTCTCACTAGCTCAATTCCTACTGACCACCATTCATGCTGTAGCCCACAACTGCGTAAGTGGTGTACATACTGATTCCAGTCACTTTTGAGGGCAAAGACTCAAAGAAATAACTGGAAGCAGCAGGTAGCTAAGATAAATCATGCTGTGTGTCCCACCCCCTCGCCAGGTCGCTGGATTAGCACTGAGGGCTTCCCAAGGCGAATAACTATCTTGATTGATCACCAAGAAGGAGTTTAATTTAGAACACACTAAAACCTACTGGGAAATTCAATGAAAATGCCTAGCAAATAATGGAAAAAGCAGAAATCGGGCTTGGGAACAGGTTAAGAATGTGCATACAGATTCAGAAGTAATCTCCACACACTTGAAAGTTGAATGTAAGACGTACAAAAAATTTCTGAGGGCAATAGCAGAGACTGAAAAAAACAAAAAGCCAAGCAGTGAGTCTTAAGAAACATTCATATTTGGGAGACAGAGAGAGTAAGAGAAGCAAGGAAGGAAGATGACAATACCCATTCATTTTGAGAGCTAAGAATACCATATCTTCATTAATAAATTCATTTAAATTTAAATTCCACGGTTTTTAATGAGGAGAAAAAAATGTGCTACTCCTTAACAATCCATTTACTTTCTCAGATATTAAAATAGATTACCCATCTGACAGGCAGCTGGACATTATCTGTAATAGAAAGCAAAATGATTTTTTAATTTAATGTCTCAGAACTAATTTATCAAGATTTAAAGTAGAGGGGGAGGAGGGGTTGGGTAAATTCACACCTAATGAGTACAATGCACCTTATCTGGGTGATGGGCACGCTTACAACATTGACTCAAACTATACAAAAGCAATACATGTAACCAAACCGTTTGTACCCCTGTAATAATCTGAAATAAAAGAAAAAAATAAAAAGATTTAAAGTAGAAATAAAAACTTTTGAACGTGCATGCTTTGTTCTGCATCACATCTGGCATGCACTAGGCACTAGGGGAGCACAGTCCTCATTCTCAGGATGGCTACCTCATCCTTGTGCCCATTCCACACCGCTCCCCCTGCTGTTGGACTTTGTGCCAGCTTTGCCCCTGCAAGAATGACCTCGAGAGTGAATTAAGTAACATATCCTGAGCCCTAGGTATATGTGCCAGGCGCTACACTAAGTGCCTTATGTGGGTTTTCCCACTTAATCTTCAAGACAACCCTATGAGGTGAGAATTAGCATCATCCCTATTTTATAGCTTGTTAAGAAACTTGCCTAAGGTTACACAGCTGGCAAGTGGTGCAGTCAGGACGCAAAACAGGCTGGCCAGTGCCAAAGCAGGTGCTCTAAGCCTTGCTACTGAAAGTGTGGTCCTCAAACTAGCAGCACTGCCATAACCTAGGAGTTGGCTAGAAATGCAGAGAGTCTCAGGCCCTACCAAACTCACTCAATCAGAATTAGGTTTCAACAAAATCTCTGGGTGATCCCTCTGCACATTTAAGTTTGAGAGCACGGTGCTAAATCTCTCCATTATGAAGACTCTGCTTTAATTAATGCTGGGAGAGATATAGACAATCTTTACCCTGATTAGCAGTTTGGTAGGTAGGGGCATATATGTGTTCTCCAAGTGCTAAAGGAAGGATTCAGAAAAGTTCTTGCAGTTTCAAACACCAGTGATCAATGTGATCGGCGAGGGTCGGGCTCAATTCCAAAAGCAGCAGATACTGAGCTAGGTCTTGAAGCCAGAACATTTTCTCAATTCATTTCATTAAAAATAGGTGCTGTTCCAAATGGACAAGTGCCCACATCAATAATCTTCTGGAGTTAGTTTCTCCAGCCTGGATTCCATTTTCCAAATAGAATCCAAATATCAACAGCATCAACAAGCAGATCTGAAACCCCAATAAAACGTATTATTTAAATTGTTAATCGTGTTATTCTTAGAATTGTCTAGGTTAATTAATAATGTTCATGCCAAAACTAGTTTGCCTCTCAATATCAGTCGTGCTCCAGGTATGAATACAAACTCTTGGTGTAAAAAGCAGATACACTCCGTTCGGTGTGCAAGCCACTGGTTGCAGGTACTTAACTCAGGGTGTGGCGTCGCCTTTTCAAACCCCCTCTGCAAGCCGCGCTCGCCTCCTCTCTCTCCGGTGCGGCCAAACAGCCCAGTTCATTTCACCGGCTGGCACCCTCTTCCCTGACACGATTTCGGCCTGGCTTCCTAGGGCCGAACCGACGGCCTCAGGCGGGTCACCTCGGACCCGGCCTGGACTGTCCCCCACAAGGGTCCCCACCTGCACCCGCACCGCCAGGAAGAGGCGGTGCTGGCCGGGCTCTCTCGGGTGGACACGCCAAGAGGCGGCGGTGGCAGACGGCGAGTCACGTGCGGCAGTGGGGGCGGAGCGCGGCCGGCGGGGTGGGTGGAGAAAACAAAGCCCCCAGCTGTCAGCAGAGGAAGGAGGCGACAGCCCCGGAGCAGGTGAGTCAAGTGCATTTAAAGCGGTACCGCCCTGTCGCACCCCAACACCCCCTGCCCTGGCTCAGTCCCTCCCCCGCCCGGCTCTGGCCGCGCCTCCTCCCGCCGCTAGGTCTGCAGCTTGCGCGTCCCCGAGCAAGTGGAGCCGGGGGTCCCGGAGCCCAGCAAGAAGTTGTGCAGGGGTCGGCGCCGCGGCCCCCGGGCGTGCAGCCCCCCGCGCTCCCTCGGGCTGCATCTCTCCTTCGGGTCCCCAGCGCTGCGTACCCCAGGAAAGGGGGAGGGAGTCAAGGCTGCCACGCTGGCAGAAGCAAAGTGGACTGGCTCGGGGGCGGGGGGTGACCCTGGCCGACCAGGGTAGGGAGACTTAGCGTGGGAGAAGGAGGGGGGCTCGCGGTGGGCGCGATCGCAGCGCACTGACCTGGAGGCTGGAGCTGGGGCACAGGCTGACAGCCTGGAGCCGCTGGCAGGAACTGCGCGCTTCGGGCAGACCAGGAAGCGCAGCGCTCGGGCGCCCGCCGGCTGGGGAGCCAGGAAGCACCCCGGGACTCCCGGCTCTGCTGCTGCCAGCCCCACCGCTCCTCCACTCCGACGCCGGCTCCGGCTCCCCCTCGCGCTCCAGGCGCCCAGGACTTGGGCTGGGTGGGAAGGAAGCGGGTGCTTATTCTGCACCTAAGTGGCTCTTCTGTAGGGAGCACCCTGCGCGCGGGGCGAGGGCTGTTCAGGGACTCCCCACTATACTTCGGTAGGAGATTCTTTGGTCTGCCCTTAGAAGGGCTGCACCGAACCCAGAAATCCCACAAAGAGTCGGAAGGAGGGGGTGAGAACAGAAAAGCCCTCCCCTCTAAACCTGGAGAATTCGGTAAAGCTGACTTTTAGACCCCGAAAGGGCTGGCGGGTTTGGCCATCCCTTGAGTCACTTTGCCAATCCAGTGCGGAGGGCAGAGCTGTAGCCTCGGAGGAAGGGGCGCTGCAGCCATTTGATCCGGAGGAGCCTTTGTCTTAACCCCCAGCACCTTCTGCTAGTCCTCGCCGGGTCAGTAGCGCGTGGAGTGATTAATATTCCGAACATTAGCGGTCCCTTCACCTCGGCACCAGCCAACGCTGCTGTCCCCTCCCTGAGGGTCTTCTCTACCATTTGCTCTAACTTGCTCAAATCCTCGCCTTTTCAAAAAAGAAAAAGAAAAGAAAATTGTCCAGACCCGCTAGGCAGGAGGAGGGAGTCACTAAACGCACTATATTGCAGTCAATGCAAAAATCAAGAGTTAAGTACTTAAACCCGCGCCCGCCCGCGCGCGAGCAGACGCAAGAACTTTCTTGATTTGCATAGTATCTGCCCCGGGGCCGCGCTGCGAGGCTGAGGTTCGGTCCCAGCCAAGGTGAAGCACGCAGTCCCGTCCTGATTGAGGTCAGACACGGCACCTACTAATCTGAGGACCCGCGGCTTACAACTTTGCCGAACAGGACACTGGAATGAAACAGAACAGAGATCAAAAGGTAACCGGGAGAATAGCAAGATTTGAGATACTTCTCTAGGACACAAAATTTGCCTAAATTTTTAGCCAGCAAAGAGGGCAATGGTCCCTGGTTAGCCAATGTCCCTTCTGGAAATGTCCCCTTTGTTGTCGTTTTTCTCTGCCACACTCATTAAAGATATCAGTTAGGGGCCATGTGTCCGTAGATCTCTTATGATAGGAGATTTGGGAGCTGACCAAGTGGTCCTTAGGTAAGCTTAATTGGTTCGTTTTCCTTGAATGGGTTAGCTATGCTGCTTCAAAGCACAGGTTCTCAAATTTTGTTGCACATTGGAATCACCTGGGGGGCTTTGAAAACATCCTGATGCCCTAATCACATTGCAACCCATTTAAATCAGATCGGGTGTGAGAATCAGGCATTGGTATTTAAAAACAAAAACAAACTCCAGGTGATTTCACTGTGCAGCGAAGTTTAGAGCCCCTATTGCAAAGAAAGAGTTCGGTGGCCAGTAGCAGCCGGCACTGCAAGACAAAACGCCAGTTTAACTACTAGGGAGGGTGAGAAAAAAGACGCTGAAACTGAGGTGCCGATGACTAACACCCTGGGGCGGGGGAATGTCATCTGGCAGCCTGGCTGGTGGTGACACCTACCACATCATTTTCCCCTTCCCTGCCTAGGGTTTGGTTCTTGTTGGAAAGATGGAAGTTCACTGTCATTGCCTGGTTTCTGCGCTGTGGTTAAGGGAGAGGTTAGAAACTCATTCCTGTGATGACTCATGTGTAGCAGGCAGTAGGGAACCCGGCAGAAACAAACTCCAGCAGCCTGGTGAGTCAGCAGGCTGCAATCCACAGCGATCCCAGTGAATAGGAAGTAATTACAGCAAGTAGCTTATTGACACATGCTCCACTCCTTTGAGAGCACATTTTAATATCTGATCATCACGATGTGTTTGCTCGTAGAAGCCACTCCCTTTTCCAACACCCCATTCTACCTGCTTCCTATAATGCTCTCTCCTGTTAGAAGGGGAAACATGAAGCCAACTAGACATCTTATAAATTCCTTCGTGGGAGGCACGTAAAAAACTGTTGGGAAAATGTAAACTGGTTTGGGTTTACTTCAGTTATTCAAAATAGAAAGGATGAATTTGTAGTACATAAATTTTGAATACAAAAAAGTCAATTATTGTTTGTACATTCAGGAGTAAAGCATCTATTTAAATAGAAATGGTTACACCTAACATTTTGCATAAAATTTTATGTTTGCTGTTGGCCAATCGTTTCTTGCTTTTAAAAAAAAAGTCATCCCCAAAGGATCTAAGATAACCTGTTTAAAGATGCAAACAAAGTTTAGTTAATAAATTTATTTTTTAAATTTTTTTACTGTTACTTGCAGTTTTTATACCTCTCCTTTCTTCTTTATTTTTTTGTCACCAATGCTCTCTGTACTATTTACTAAATGCTTTCTTCCCCATCCTCAATTTCTTTAAGGGGGAACAATTGCCTTGCACATAGTATTCAATATTGTCAGCCATTGAACTTCATCGGAGCCTCTCATGTAGGGATCTTTATGTTCACAGCCCCCATAGAGCACAAGATTGTGAGAGTTAACAGATACTGCTTGTTTGCACTGAAGATCAGAAGGTGGGGAGAACATTGGAAAACAAAGCATCCCGAGTACATTAGTTCTGTTATTTTTCAAGACAGACATTTCAGATATGTAGAGGCCAAAGTTCTGTTACAATTTTTAAATGCCATAAAATGATAACCCATTTGTTCACTTACATTTTTATATAAAACAATATAAAACTATTTAGCATCTTGAACATAACTAGTAATTGTTACAACATTTAACTACATTCTCGTTGGCCAAAGATTCACTTCACAAAAGTTCACTCTGTGCCCATTATTTTGAAAAAACAAAAACATGCACATCCAGTTATGTGCATGCCTAAAGGAACTCATTAAGCTAGGAGTTGTTACAAAGTAAGTTAATAGTTAAACAGCTTTTATTGTCATCTGCCTACTGCTCTCAGTAAAGTAGTACAAGTACATTTAAATAGCCGACATATTGAAAAGTGGTAAGTTGGATTTATTCTTTGATAGACACTACCAAAAATAAATGTCAATAAGACTTTCCAATGACCAAAGTAACGCATTCATTCTCACTTCTTCATAGCTTAGAAAAGGAACTGAGGGTACACTTCTGAAATGTGAACCCCTTTTTTGGGAGCTGTAAGATATTGAAAGGTTAGAAGTAGTCTAGAAAAATAGGACTAATAGGATTACTCCATATTAGTCAGAAACTGTTTATCAGAGGATGATATATACCTAGCTCTGTAATATTTACAAGTAGGTCAAAAGGGGTGGGGTACAAAGAAAGGGTGTCATCTAAATGTTAGAGGCTTTAAAGGGTTTGGGAACAGATGAGCACCACCCAGTCTTATTATCTTAAATTTACATAGTCCTTTGGTCTTACTAACATATCAGGGCCTAAACATAATTGAGTAGATGGTATTCCCAGATGCAAAATTGCACAGTGAATCCAAAAAGTTAAGTGATCTTCCAAAAGTGGTAATGCCAAGTCTAGAACACTAGGTTATTGGCTCCTCTTCCAGTGTCTATTACATCATATAAGATTTGATGTAGTCTTGCCTGAAGCCTTTGGCTAGACAAGATCAGTTCTAACTAGCTCCTCCTTCCTTGAAATAGTAGAAACTATTCACACACATTGTGCTCTCAGTAACTTTATTCTTAAATAACCTTTGGACTGGGCCAACCCCAATAGTCTGAGCCCTCTTTAGCTTCTTATCTAGGTAACCAGAGGTAGTATGTCCTTTAAATCTTTTCCCAAGTAATGGAGGCATTAACTCTTATTAGGGCCACCACCCAAAGAAAGTTTAAATGCCTTGTACAACATCTTCACTAAGGAGTCCTCCAATGTATGCTCAAATGTCTCCATCAAAGCACATTCCAATCATGGGAAGTTCTCTTTGCAGCATTTACCTATTGAAGGCCACAAAGAATAAATACAACTATCTTATGTAATTCACCTGCAACTGTCATAAAGATTTAAAAGGAATTTATTCTTCTTAATCTGTGATAAGGAAAAATATGGCTGTACTATTTAAAATTTCTTAATTCCACAATTTTTGCTCCAATTTTGCCACATTTGAGAAGTACTCAAATTTTGTTTGTTACACCAGACCTTTATAGAATAAATTGATGAATTTGCTTCCAACAACCTAGTAATCTATACACTTCACAAATGACTGCTGACAAACTTTATACAATTATATTAAGCTTATTCGAGTTGAAACTCATGGCTCCATCTGTTTCAGGAATTAGCAAGGCTGGAAAGATTACTATTAAGATTCTAGAGAGACTATTTGAAAGAATAACTACATAGATAGGAATTTGTCTCAGGGGTTTATTGTAAGTGTTACCTGTCATAAAACTTTCTTCAGTCAAGAGGACTTCCTCCTTTTGATGAATTGTTAATGCTACAGGCTGGGAGTTGGCAGATGAGTTTCACTTAGACAGAAGGAGCAACTTTAAGAGTAATATATAACTGGTATCCTCTTCATCGCTTCCAGAATCAGTCCTCCTGTAATTTATAGACTGAAAAAACAAAGGGGCTCCTTTTCCACTAAATCAAACAAGGCATTATATGTAAAGGTTGGAATTTAGCTAAAGCATTTTTAAAAACAAAACCAAAAAAATTTAAAGGTGTTTAACCCCGTCCTAAGACTATTGATAAAATGGTATGTAGATCTCTAACTCCCAAATAAACTTAATCCCTTAGCACTCCAGATGGGGGAACAGGAAGAAGGGTTTGGCTGAAGGTAGACCATATAACTCCCATGCTAACTGGGTAAGGAACCATTTTAATGACCAGTCTACATTTTTATTAAATATATTCTGTTCGATATAGCTTAGGCCATACATATAACACTAGCAGTTTCTCTTTAAATTGGTTCTTAAAATTATGAAATTATTGGACTTACTGATTTTTATTAGAGTAGGGCCTTCATAATTGCCAATTTGTTAAACGGGCAAAACATTCAAAGGTGTTTTACTAATAGGCAAACAAGTTATTATAAACATGGCAGAAATGACTTGATATTTGAAGTAGGTAGGAGAAAGGCAAGAAAAGGCAACTGGAAAATGAGTATTTCCCTTTAGTGTTGCTAAAAGTATCTGAAACTATTTATTGGATATTATGCATACGAGTTAAACCAGAGGACTAGAAGACCATCTTTAAAAGCTGGCAAAAGGCTTTCACAACTGATAAGCAAGGGATGAGAGAGTACCTGCAACCACCCTACCCTTTCCTTCTTTCAAAGATCTTAAATCTGATCCATTTGACAAAATTTTATATTAAGAAGAAAAATCTCATGATTTTTACCAAGAAACCACTGTCTTAGTTTTCCCACTGAGCTGCTTAGCCCTCCATAAAGCAGGAAAGAGAGAGAGCTGGAAGAAAAATCTCCCTGTTTTGTCCCACCTGGTTCTTCCCCAAAAAGAAGCTATTATTTATATACAAGTAAGGCTCTTTGTTAGTTTCACTTTCAGTTTGCCCTCTATCATGATTTTTTTAAGTGTGGTCTTCTGGGCACAAATCCCCTAAAGAAGCTTCCACAAAACATCATCGGTAATAACCAAGTGTGTTATGGTATTGGCAAGTCTAGAAAGCAATTTGTTTAAACAGTTGAAATGTTTCAACAGCACTGTCAGTGGGTCTGTTAATTTTCTATCCCAGCATCTGCCCTCTCAGCACTTCAAGGTAAGTTAGAATTTGGGGTATGCTTTTATCTAGACTTGCCAGGTAAAATACAGAATAACCAGTTAAATTTGATTTTCAAATAGTAATTTTTTTTAGTGTATGTCTCATATATTACATAGATTACATGGGATATAATTATAGTAAAAATGTAATCAAATTTAACTGAGCATCTATTTTGTGATTTGGATTTTTTTTTAATTTTTATTTTTGCTAAATTTGGCAAACCTACTTTTACCATATAATAAATATCAAAATGACTAGTTTTCCTGGTCTGTAAAATATCTGATTTTAGGTTATATTTCTGAGATAATGAATTAAAATACCTTAGCTGCCTTCACCTACTGAAGGAAAAAAAGTCATTAATCAAAATTTTCTGCACAATTTGCTTAATTAAAGGGAAATAAAAAGCAAAAGAAGAACTAGAAAATCAGTAATCTATTTTGTAAGATAAAGTGCTTCCTATTCTTTCACAGATGTTTTTATAGACTAGATACTTCCATAGGCAAGTTATTAGTCCAAATGGGGCTAACGTGAGAAATCCACCAACCATGTCACCAGTGAGTGCAATTCCAGGTGATGCGACGATGCTTTGATGCCCAGGTGAGGTACCAGGACTAGCAGCATCAGCATCATCTGGGAGTGTCTTAAAATACAGAGTTTGGGGCCCAGTCCAGAATTTCTCAATCAGAATGTTCACTTTAACAAAAGACCTACAGGTGATTCACGTGCACATTGACATTTAAGAACTCCTGAACTATTTGCTTTTTCCACATATTGTTCATTTTATTCAATACCTTGTTGAAATAATCTTAACAAAATGTCTCTTTTAACAACTAAGAAGAAATAGTGTCTTTGGACCAAATGTCTTCAAGATATGCAATCATTGCATTTCTATTTTATTCATAGGAAAATCCTAAATGGCCATTTCTAATGTTTTATGATAAATCTATGTGAAGAAATAAGACAAATTAATTTTTAGAAAGATTCTCATGTGAGCTAACTTGATGGCCTATTTATAAATAACATTCTGGGTTGTCCTTGATTAATAACCTATAAATTAAGTGGATCACAATTCCTGGCCCTCAGAAAGCCAGCAAATCTCTTTTGTGCTTCTTCGTTTCATGTATTTATATGCCTATACCACACATTCAGATACTTGTATCCCAAGGTTCCTCTAAAACTGGATAAAGGAGATCCTGTTCAGGCCTGTGGGAAATTCCAAACTATTCTTATGAAATACTAAGCTTTAAAAAGTAATAAAAACGGTTCTATAGATAATTGTTTTTGAGTTCAAAACCTCACTTCTCTTTGCCGGTATTCCTGTTTTTGAGAAGTTACAGTAGTGTGTGATAGAAAGAATCCTAGAATTGGAGCAAGAATGTCAAATAGCCTGTATTTTAAAACTGTCTCTGCTGCTAACTTTGGAGATGTTAACATCATTCATCAACATCCCTCAAATTGAGTTTTCCCATCTGTCACATAGAGACAATGGAGTCTGACATTGTCATAAGACTCTATTAGATAATGTGTGTGTGGATCTTCATGGCTGTAGGATGTACGGTGACATGGTCCTAAGACTTGTTTAGTGATCTGGTTCACATAGGGCTGGCAGTTGAAATATTATAGGATGTGGTTTCCTGCAACATTAGCCAATTTGGAAGAAAGGTGATGTTCATTTTAACAGTTCCATCTGTACACTGGGAATGGAACCATAGAGCACTTATCTTTCGTGTAGGTGGTGGCTATATGTCCGAGTCAACCACAGACTCTTCCTTCTCCTCAGAAACTTAAAGTTCTCTTTATGGCTCAGGAACAGATCTCGTTATGACTGCAGGGCACCAAGCAATAAATTCCTTACCAGTCGCTGCTCGGTGAAATCAAAGACAAAGTTCTTTTCTGCCAAAAACTTGTATAATCCCTCCTGCACTCTCTCCCAGAAAACGTTTATTAATGGATTATAAAAACTTCCTTCAATATTTTAAATTACTCAACTCATTTTATAAAATGTTATTCCTTCAATTATTTCTTCAAAACACATGTTTTGGCCGGGTGTGGTGACTCACGCCTGTAATCCTAGCACTTTGGGAGGATGAGGTGGGAGAATCGCTTGAGGCCAGGAGTTTGAGACCAGTCTGGGCAATAGTGAGACTCCGTCTCTACAAAAAAATAGAAAAATTAGCCAGGCGTGGTAGCACATGCCTATAGTCCCAGCTACCCCGGAAGCTGACACAGGAGGATTGCTTAAGCCCAGGAATCTGAGGTTGCAGTAAGCTATGATGATGCCACTGCACTGAAGCCCAGATGACAGAGCAAGACCTTGTCTCAAAAAAAAAAAAAGTTTTTAGGTAGCCATCATAACCACATTATTGTATAATTGTGATTAGTTATTAATTATCTTTTTATCTTATCCAATCATACAGCCCCAAATTGGGAGATCCTGTGTGGTCATTTTATTAAAAGCAGCCCAGGACAGAATTTCTCCCACCAGCACACAGAGTAGAAACTTATTTATCCTTTTATTGTTTAATAAGCATACATTCATTAGTGAAAGTCTTTTAAAAAGTAGGGAAGGGTGTGAGGGGAAGCACTCCTAATTTTAACTACCCTCAGGCAACTATTACAGAAACTATTTCTGCGTAAAGCTCTTGTCTGTATTTGCATCCAACAATAATTTATGTAAAATGTTTCCTTAGCATTTTTAATGTTTCCTGTATCCAGCATAATGCTTCTAGTTCTGGTGTCTTTGCCAGTGTCTTTGCCCGTGCCTTTGCTCCCTCTTCTGCCTTGGACACCTTTTTCTGGTTAATTCAAGCTTAGGTTTTCTCTTATCTCCAGTGTTCCTCTAGGGCCTTGCTAACTCAAAAAGTGTGGTCCACTGATGAGTGGCATCAGCATCATCTGGGAGCATCTTGGAAATGCAGAAGCTCAGGCTTCTCCCAAGACATCCTCAGTCAGAATCTGCACTTTAGTAAGGTGCCCACGTGGTCTGTTGTTAGGCATCGACACTTGAGAAACTTCAGTCTGGAAAGCCTCACCTTCCGACCATCGCCTCTGCCCACCTGTCACTGGCCCAGCCATCCCTGTAGGGTAGGTTAGGTGGCCCAGGTTTGATTTGCCTTTTGTCCCAGAGAACGTGAATTGGTTGAAGATTGCGATGGACTCGCATTCACGTCCACATGCCCCCAGATCCTAGCATAGCACTTGACACCTAAGAGTTCAACTCGGGGAATTGTTTCGTCATTTTCCGACATGACTGTTTTGTAGATGGAGGATTGCCCTGAGAGTTTTCTCGTGTACTCAGAGTGCTTTTTCCTTTACAGGCCTGTGGTTGGTTAAAAAGGCCTCCCTTTTGTTTTGGTCTTTCTTATGGAAAACATACTTGGTGAGGAATGCTTCTCTGTGAATAATTTTTGAAAGTCCCCTATCAAAACTTTGTCCCCTCTGCTTAAAATATGAATACCTGCTAAATACTAATACTAATACTTCCGGGAGGAATCACACTTTAGGCTTGGTGTGAAGGTTCACCAGCTGGCAGGCTTTGGTAATTGTTTAGGAGAGGGACGCAGAGATAATGGTTATCTGACGGGAGAAAGTAGGGAACATTAGTGATGTTGGAAAAGATAAATGATAGAGTACTGGAAAATAACTTCTAACTCCAACAGATGTTAGCGTATTTTTGTCTTGAATCATAATGTAGGTCACTTTTTCATTTAAAAATAAAACACATTTGTTATCTATAAAATCTCAAGATGTGACTTTTTTCCTCCTGTCCTGCTATATCTATGAAAAATTTTATCCAGCCCTACATTCAAAGTGAACCACTGATACCCTAGGGATTTTTTTTTTTTAGATATTTGTTTTAAAAATCTAGATAGTCCAAAGTGCAGGGACTTCTACACTGATGTTTTTAAACTTACATTAAAACTAAGCAATCACTGAACTATGGGGAGCTTTCTCTGTACCCATAGATCACATGGTTTTTTCACTGTGAAAGGAATGTTTAGTGAACTTGGGAACAGACGATCTAATGCAGGGAGACTCAGCCCATAGCTGCTGTTTTGAGCAGCAGGAAGCTGATGAGAGCTTTGGAATCCAGTTGTGCCCAGAAACAAGAAACATCTGTCCTACAGGGCTATTATTTGTCTTATTTGAAAGGAACCAGAGGCTCTTGGTACTGCTTACCAACAGCTCTCACAATTAGTCACTCAGACCACAAGACTATAAGGATTGCAATTGTATTCAAGAATGTGTGGCCTTTTTTCTCCTCTTGGGAGTCTACTGCTATACTTAGCCATCGCCATGGACACCAACTCCAGTGGAGTTGTGACTCTGAGTTAGTCAGGTTCACCTCTTTTGTGGAAGAGTCTATTAGATTGTCTTTCCTAAACTGCTTACCTAGGTGTCTGTGATAATGCTATTCATGATAATTTGCCCAGACCTGGGACCTTGGGTGGGGTTTGCTAAGAGCCTTCTGACGCCTTTAAAGCATGTCTTATTGAGCAACCTGACGCAGCTGAGCCATGCAGGGTGGCAGAACAATTGTTTTCTATGAGCTGTAACATCTAGCCTAACTCCATTTGAGTCATACTTTTCATGGCATTTGCAGACCATCCCAATGGGAAGAGATTTTTAACACTATATTCTCATGGGTCCCAGTGGCGTTTTACAGGTTGCTTTTGGAATCTGGAAATGTGTGGATTTTTTGTTTGTTTTTCATAATTGAGGGAGTTCGTTTTTAAATTCTTAAAGAATGATTAATAACCTTGAACTTTATTACCAGGCTATTAATGATTTTGTATGACTTTGGTTGAGAGACTGTTGCACCTTGGATTTCTCTATCTGAAAAATTATGTAACTTTTTTTTTTTTACTGATGATCATGTATAGAGGATCTAGATATTAAAAGAATTAAAACATCAGGTTAAAAGTATTACATATAAGAATTAAATGATAATCAAAGAGAAAGCAGCAATGGCTACTAAACTATTCAAAAGAAAACATGAGTTAAGACAAAGAATGGTTGTTTCTACCCCTTTAGTTCAAAATTGAAGTCTAAACAATGATCTTCACTCAAAACATTTGCAAGTTAGTCACAACACAGTCTTATTGTTTATTATTAACAATAAGTAAATTTAAACTAATTTTCAAGAGACCTGATTCTTGTCCCAGCTGTACTTAAGGTGCAACCCAAGTCAACTCAATTCATCTTTCATACCTTTCCCTCTCCACTCTCCACAAAATATCCCAGCATTCTGAAATGCTATTGTTAATTCTTCTTTCTTAGAATAAAATATAATAGAAATACAATGGGAACTATATTTTTTCCTTTGGGGAATCCATACATTACTTTCTAAACATGAGGAAAATAGTCCATTAGCACATTGAATTCTTTAGTTAAATTGGAACAGGCAGATGTAGTGATAAGTTTAAACGTCCATTTAGCATATGGAGAATGCCATTATAGCTCCTCACAATATGAAAGCAGTGTGATTTCTGGCAGAACAAACACATTTTAAAAAGCATGCACTAGGAAGCCTTCCTGAGCTCATGTTTTCCCTGTGCATGTGGTTCTTAGCGTTGGGTCATCTTTCCATCAGTCAGCCTAGACTGAGAAACAAAGAAGCCGTGTGTCATATCCTGTTGGAGACAAGGGAAGACTTGGAAAAAGAACTACTGACCAAGTCTAGCAATGAGTTGTGCCACCTCAAAACACAGGGGAAGACAAAAAGGCCTGCATCTCATGGTTTTGTGTTGCTGCACAATTACTGGACACTGATATGGTGCCTACCTGGGGCACCAGAGCATGCAAGGACAAGGAGAAAATAGATTTATAAAATAGGGATTGAACCAACTATGACAAACCTTTTAGCCTACCACAAATGGAGTTCCCCTTCTTAAGACTGTAGTTGAGCTGTGATAGTGAGTGTAGAAAGGCCATAAGCCAACAGTTGTGACCAGAGGTAGGAATTATTGCTGCTTTTATGGCCCTGGTATCTGAAAATTAAGGCCAAATGGTGCTCAAGGCGGAGTTTGTGATGAGCAAAGCCTTCCTCTGACCAGGCTGTAGTGGCGCTGTACTCTGGATGCACAGCTCTGAGACACCTACCTTCCCACTCCTGTAGGGAACAAATGAAACTAGTTGTGTTCCACCTGTCTTGAATGTCTGGCACAATCAGAGCACTCTGACAGGCAGGATCTCACGAAATCAGAACATAACTCTCCAAAACATATGACTTTCATTATTTATGCCAATTAATATCATAGTGTTTCAGAGCTGTAGTCAACCTTGGAGATCATCTCATTATGGATTTTTTTTTTTTATTAAAACCACTTGGCAGCTGCAAAGTTTTAAAGTTTTAGTGCACTGTTTGCTTTTGACAGTGTTTGGCAAGTCATCTGAGCTCCTTCCTGGCTCTCTAGTACATTGTACAGATGAGGACAAGGTGACACATTAGCCGTCCCTCTGGGAAACAAAAAAGGAAGCACCTTGTGGAATGAGGAGGAACAAGAAGGCAAAGAGCTTCTAGGGTCCCCAAGGTTGGGAGGAAAGAAAAATATTAAACTGTGTTAAATGAAATGATGTCTACAAAGTGTATAATCCCTACACAATCTTATGAGCTGCTGTTCAACATAAAGCTAATAGGAGAAGTTTCACTTGTAGTCAGAAGGTTAAGTTTTGGTTTTTGGTTTCTGTTTTTTGCTTTTTTTTTCCCCTTAGGCCCAACATTAGAGAGATGACAGTCAAATTGTGGGGTTTTCCAAGGTCATGCATTACAGAAGAGGGGGTGAAGGAGATCTCAGCAGGGCCAGAAAGGCCAGTGAGAGTCCTGTTCCAGAAATTCCTCAGGGCCCTTTTCATCAAGGCCACATCTACAAGATCCCTTAAGATACGTATTCCCTCCCGTTCTGTTTAAGCTGTTGGTCTTGCCTAGAATTGACTCTATTTTAATATTTCCTGACTTTGTAATGTTCAGACCCAGTTGTCTAGGGAGATATGTTCAAATTCAGTTATTTAATAATAATGATAAACTTAATAGGTATTTTCCATTTACATAAAAATTTACAGTTGCTAAAGAATTTTTGTGCATAGCAGCAACCTTCTAAGTAGCAATTTCCAGAAAACTGTAAAAACTCTGGTGCCCAGAGTATAAATGGCATGCCCAATGTCACATAATTGGGAAAACCTCAAACCCAGGGAATTTTACTCCAAGTCCAATGTTCTTATACCAGCTAGGTTTACAAATGATAGTTAGTTTCTCAGGGTAGGCCTCTAAGGTCCTTTTTTTTTTTTTTTTTGAGACAGAGTCTCACTCTGTTGCCCAGGCTAGAGTGCTGTGGCGTCTGCCTAGCTCACAGCAACCTCAAACTCCTGGGCTCAGGCAATCCTCCTGCCTCAGCCTCCCAAGTAGCTGGGACTACAGGCATGTGCCACCATGCCCGGCTAATTTTTTCTATGTATTTTTAGTTGGCCAATTAATTTCTTTCTATTTTTTAGTAAAGACGGGGTCTCGCTCTTGCTCAGGCTGGTTTCAAACTCCTAACCTTGAGCGATCCACCCGCCTTGGCCCTCTAAGGTCCTTTAACCCATAAAGATAGTGAATTATACCAGTGTCTTAATCTCTAACCTCCTTATGTTTCCATGGAAAGATACATAGGGTTTCAAAAAGTTGGCTGACAGATATATTTTTGAAACACAGTCCGCCATTGATGAAGACTCCCGATATTCTAGCATTGATAGTCACTTCTTTACCTCCAGTTTGAAAATGCAAGAGCACCAAGAGAGGGCATGATAAGCTCTTCAGGAATGTTGTTAGAAAGTTCAGGCAGTCTCTAAAGTCTCTTTGAACCTGACACTTATAGGCAGAATGATGGTCCAAATATGCTGTTCAGTTGTGGAAACAGTAATGCAAAGTTTTTAAGTTTTTAGCTCATTGTTTGCTTTTGACAGAGTTTGGCAGGTCATCTGAGCATCTTCCAATCTCTCAAGCATGCTGGATGTACATGTGGCAGCTTCAGCTGACTCAATTGTATACACAGAAATAACAGTGGCTTCATTGAGGGCGCTCATGTAACAAAATCCAGAAGCAGCCATTCAGGTCAGCAGAGAAAAACAACAAATTTTTGTTATAAATGCTCTCTAATGCATTTGCACAGATTGGGCAATCAAGTAGATATCATCTTGGAAAAGAGAGAACTTTTCTAAGGACCTGGAAGACTGGATGAGTACATTACCCCGGGAGGGTTAGACATGTAGAGGGAGAGGAGGACGAAGAAAAAGGTGGTGTGTCCCAAGGATGGGTTTTACCTCCTTAATTTTGCTTTGGTCCATCATTTGGTACCAAGATCTGAGTTATAAATTAGTTTATTTCAGTTGGGATCATGTGAGTGAATGGCTCATCTGACCAAGTGCCCATTAGATTACCACCATAGCAGACTTTGGAAAGGGCTCTGAAGCAGAGAGATTGTGTGCCTTGCAACTGGCAGCATCAGCATCACCTGGAAGTTTTTAGAAGGGCAGAATCTCAGACCCCACCCCAGACCTGCTGAATCATAATCTGCATCTTAACAAAATTCTCACATGATTCATGAAGTCGGGAAAGCACAGCCACAGAGGATCCTGAGAAGTAAAATGCTTGTTTCCGTCTAATTTTCAGAATGAGAAAAACAAATGACTTTCACATTCTACATGCCATCTAAGAAAAGAGCAGTCAGAAAGCTTTCCCCTTTTGTTCTTCTACTTTTCCCTGTCAATTTCATTGCATTCACAGCCCCGTGATATAATTATTAATTCATGTGTCTGTCACCCAACTGGACTATAAGCTCTTTGGTGGCTGTGCTGTGTATTGTTCACCCTTACAGCCCCAGCACCTACCATGGTGCTTGGCATCTAACAGGTGCGTACGGTGGTACTCAGGAGCTCTACCTTCAAAGTACAGCAAACATGGGTTTGAATCCCAACCTTGCCTCAAGCCTCAGTTCATGCATCTGTGAAACAAATAAAGAATAGCACTTCTCCCTAGCAGAGCACCTGACATGCATCGTAGCTACTCATAAATGATAACTGTTGTTATTCTTATGTGCTCAATAAATGTTGAACAAATGAAGGAATAGGAACCTCGTATAAAAAGTTTTAGGAAGATTAAAATTTGATGCCCTGATGCTTCAAATATATGAAATATAATTTAAAAATAATATGCCAAGAAAATCTGATATATATAAGAAAAGACACAGGTAGAATGGATTGGAATGGATCCCTAAGAAAAGCATGCTAGTTAGAATAGGAAGACCAGTGTCCTTTATTAGCTGTGTGATCTCACGCAAGAAACGAGCTTCCTAATGCTTAGTTTCTTCATTTAAAGAGTGATGGTAATAATCCTCTTTATTTCATGGGGTTATGCAAAAGCTCTTACAACTTGCAGAACAGGAGGGCAGGGCCCACCTTATTCATTTTTGTACCCCTACCTCTTAGCACGGTGCCTGACACATAGGAGATGCTCAATAATGCACTCTTAATGGGGATGCAAATTAGATATCACAATGGCTTGTGGCCTCCCAAGCTTACCCCTTATAGACAAAATCCTACTATGTATCTTATAGGGGATCCTAAAGGATTTCTTAGCATCCTTAGGGGATAAAGGGGTTCTTTACATGTGTAGAGAGGGAGTGAGGAAGATGATTAAGAAAAAAAGTTTGATAACCACAATTAGAGGTCTGGCTCTGCAATTTGGTACCACATGACAGTCCTTACAGAAAAAGCATAAAAGAGAGACAAGCACTAACTAAAAGGCAAACAGAGTGAATCTCTAGAAGAAGTAAAGAAAGAATGGCAATTTCAAGATCCTGGGTGAGATGATATATGTAAAAAGAACTTTGCCAAATTAAGAGCTATAGAAATGTATCCTTATGGAGGGAACAGCCTTTAAGAAATATTTTCAAGTTGGGTATTTTACTTGGATTTATTTCCAATAATAATCATCCTCCCCATGGTTGTTTTATCCCTGACCGTGTAATTGGGGCTTCTGTTCCGCAACTTCCCTAGGATATTTCCCAGTAGAGTGAAATTCAGCATGGATTTCCCCAGCGAGGAACTTACTGACTGATACAGTCCCAAACCTTTTGTAAGTAGATTCCTCTGTAAGGCGGACCCCAAGAGCAGTGCTGTCTGTTGTTACATCAGTGTTCTGGGGTCTCCACATCAGCTCAAACAGGAAACTTGTGGGCAGAGGCTATGCAAACATTCCTGCACATTTCTACAAGTTCCGTCCACTTACCAACACTTTTAACAGATGTGGTTGAAAATGTTAAATAAGAATTTGAAATGATTTCCACAGAGCACACTGCAAAAGCTGGACAAGGCTTTTCCATGTTTTAAGGGAAGCGTAGCAGCCCTGGAAACCCAAAGTCCTAACAACCCTCTTGCCACTGTCAAAGTCTTACTTAGATCTCATGTGTAACCCTTTTTAACATGTTATTGTGTTCCTTCTTTGGATGGTCAAAGGAATTGCAGACTTATGACGGTAGGACACATGGAAAGCAGGGCTTTAGTTTCCACTATGACCTGAACATTAAACTTAAACCCTGGGCTCTGAAATTGAGCCTCTCTCTGGACTCCTCTCGTGCTTCACAAGCGTTCTGCCACATTTCATTATCAGTCACATATGAGGAAAGGAGCTATTCTTCTATGTCTACTATCTTTTTGCATTGGCTCATGCCTGTAATCCTAGCACTCTGGGAGGCTGAGGCAGGGGGATCACTCGAGCTCAGGAGTTCAACCAGCTTGAGCAAGAGCGAGACCCCGTCTCTACAAAAAATAGAAAAATTAGCCAGTCATTGTGGTGCATACCTGTGGTCCCAGCCGCTCGGGATGCTGAGGCAGGAGGATGGCTTCAGCCAGGAATTTGAGGTTATGGTGAGCTATGATGATGCCACTGCACTTTAGCTAGATCAAAAAAAAACAAAAACAAAACTTCCATACTATTCTATTTGCAAAAATATCTGATTAAAAATGGATAAAGGGATTTAAAAGGATAGGTGAAAATAATCATAAAAACATTTCACAGGATTATAATGCACATGGTATTTTTCATATATGTAGTTTGCCTCATGTAATCTTTTGAAAGAATTTTACTTTTGTACATTTAGCACTGGGAATATTCTATGCTAAAATAGAAAGGGCAATCTCAAAAAATTATTTTAATTCTGGTTCACATGGAAAGTAGCAGATGGATAAATGAAGATTCCAAGAAGAGGAGGTTAGGCTACATTTGTATGAAAAGAACTGAATTTCTATTTTCTTGTAGCTATGATTTTAGGTAGTTTCTGGGGATTGTCTTTTATAGAAATCCAAATCACACGAACATAGTTTATAACATCATTACCATTCTTGATATATATCACCAAAATTCCTTTATCAGCTGGCTATAATTTTCTTTCAAGTCCTTAAATATACCTTATGGGTCATTTGGTAGTTTGTCTTTCTTAAGGAGAGGAATGAGTTGTACCAGACTTAATACTCAAGATTCGGTGTAATTTGACCTCCTTTACTTGCTGGATACTCTCATTTGGTTTTTGGTTTCCCTGGTGTGTGCTCAGTTCTGTGTTTCCTGGCAGTCACTCCCTGGGGGAGTCGCACTGGGCGTGGGGTTGTGTCTCTGGGCCTCCTCCTGCTGCCCCTGGGAAGGCCCTGAGCCTACCCACACCCACTAATTGAGGTGCTTGGTGGAGGCAGGGCTCTCTGAAAAGCTGATAGTGAATAGGCTTGGCCTCAGGATTAATGGCCTGTGACCTTCTGTTAATGCTTGTGAGCCGCTTTATTCCTAGAAAGCTGTGGACCTCCCACACTAAAAAATGTGATCTACAACCGGAGTGATTCAATATCTCAAAGTGACCATGGGGAGTTTGGAATTCAGGAGACAGCTCATTCTGAAGATCCAAAGATAGCTTAGTCAATTCCTGAGAGGAAAACATGGCTCAGGCCCCAGTGGTGTTCTCTTCTTGGAAAAGCTATGAACAGCTGGGGAGGTGGTAATGCTCTGTTGGTGAGGAGGATGCTTTAACCTTGTGTTGACCAGAAGCCTCATTGGTTAGACACATAGCAAGAGAATGAAATCTTCTTGCAATGGCATGGCATGATTTCAAATATTTTTACAGCCATTTTTTTTCATTCTGATACATTAATACCTTTTATATATCTGTGGCTTTGTGGCCAGACCTGGAAGCAGTAGTCTTCTGGTGGGGTTGGGGGGACTCTCTAGCTACGATAGATAGATGTTCTGCTACTGTGCCTCAGACATGAGATGCTGGAATTCCAGGTTTGTTCAAAGAAAGAAGATTTGAAATTTCTAGAGGATGGGGGAAATGGACTTTTGTAGGAACAGAGAATGTGCTTTGTTAAAGAGTCATGACTCTTATCCTACAAAGGTATTCGGTCTTTTCAATGAAAACAAAACCAATAAATAGGCTCAGAGAAAGGGCTGCTCATTTCTGAGGAGCTGCCTGCCTAGTGCTCAAAATAACAAAAGAATGAAAGTAAACATTGTCTTTTCTAAGGTGAGAGAAACTATGTGAGCCCCTTTTTTGTATTGGTGACTAAGGTGATGTCTTTATTTAGCATGTGATCCAGTTTAGAACACAGAATACCTGCCTTGTCCTCCACAAACAACCACAAAGGATAAGATTCCGTTCCATGCTGGTGCGGTGGCGCATGCCTATAGTCCCATTTACTTGGGAGGCTGAGGCTGGAGGATCACTTGAGCCCCGGAGGCCAACACCAGTTTAGGAAACATAGAACCGCATCTCAAAAAATAAAATGAAATCTAAGATTAAAAATCCTGAACTTTAATAAAAAACTAAGTTCACTTGTAATTATTTAGGAATAACTAATAAACAACAGAGAAGATAAGCAGAGAATGAAATTCGAGAGTTACAGTACCTAGGGTAAGTCATTAATCAAAAGTACAGTTAACTGCAAACTAGGCATGATGGTATGTCCCTGTGGTCCCAGCTACTCAGGAGGCTGAGGCGGGAGGATCACTTGAGGCCACAATGTGCTGTGATCACACCTGTGAATAGCCACTGCACTCCAGCATGGGCATTATAGACCCCATTTCTTTGAAAATAAAAATTAAATTTTAAAAATCCCATTCCTGTGCAAATAAGATGCGAGATTTTTGGAAAATTTGAAAATTCTTGGATAGTATGAACTTGAGGGTATGAGAGATCAGTTCAGAAATGCAGGGTGTATCAAACTGCTATTTCCAACTCACTTCTGGTTTTGAATATTTGTAATTGTATCAATTTTTTGATTTTTAATAGATTGGGAAGGTATATGTGGGAGATAAAGGGGATAACAGCAGAGAAAATTCCAAGATAGGTAAGATTGGTCAGCAGAATATTGGCAGTGGTTTCCGAATGCTAGTATTGTAGGTGAGTTATTTTTTCTTGGATCTATGCAAAGTAGAGCAAATTCCTGACCCATCATGCCAACTGCCTTGGGGCTTTTCTTTTTCTCTGCAAAGGTAAGAAAACAAAAGTGAGGTATCTTGCTCAATTCTAGTTGCTGTCCAAGCTCCTGATTTTTAAAAAATTTTAATTTGAGATAATGGTACATTAGCACCTAATTGTAAGAAATAATATAGAGAGATCCCATGTATCCTGTAGCCAGTCCCCCATGGTAACGTCTTGCAAACCTACAGTACAATGTCACAGCCAGGATATTGACACTGATACAATCAAGTTAAGAACATTTCCATCACCACAAGGATACTTGTGTTGCCCTTTTAAGCCACACTGCTTTCCAGCTCTCACCCCCTCCTTAACCCTTGGCAACCACTAATCTGTGCTTCATTCTGTAGTTTTCTCATTTCAAGAATGTTAAATAAATGAAGTCATATAGTATATTACCTTTGAAGATTGGCTTTTGTCACTCAGCCTAATTCTCCGGAGATTCACCCAGGTTGTTGCTTGTATCAGTAATAATTGGTTCTTTTTTGTTACTGAGTAGTGTTTTATAGTATGGCTGTGTCATAGTTTATTTAACCATTAACCTGTTGAAGGACATCTGGAGTGTTTCCACTTTGGAGCTACTATAAAGCTGCTATAAACATAAGTTTTCGTTTTCCTGGATTACCCAAGAGTGCAATTGCTAGGTGGCATGGTAGTTGCATGTTTAGTTTAAAAATAAAACAACAAAAACTACCAAACTGTTTTCCAGAGTAGCTGTACCATTTTTTACATTCTCACAAGCAACATATGAGTGATCTAGTTTCTTCAAATCCTCACCAGCATTTTGTGTTGTCTCTATTTTTTATTTTAGTCATTCTGATAAGTGTATAGCAATGTCTCATTGTAGTTTTAATCGTCATTTACCTAATGGCTAATGTTGACTGTCACTTCATTTTGCTCATTTGCTCTCTGTGTATCCTCTTTAGTTAAATGTCTGTTCACATCTTTTTCCCATTTTCTGAATTGGCTTTTTCTGTTGAATTTTGAGAGTTCTTTACATATTCTAAATACTAGTTCTTTGCCATATATGTGGCTTGTAAATATTATCTCCTAGTTTATATCCACTTCACATGGGCAAAAGTTTTTAATTTTGATGAAATCCAACTTATCAACTTTTCCTTTTACAGGTTATGTTTTTGATGTCAAGGCCAAAAACACTGTTCCAGGCCCTAATCCCAAATATTTTCTCCTTTTTTTTTCTTTAATAAAAGTCTCAACTATCATTAAATTATGGAAATATGTGAGGCACCCATAAAATTAAATTCTGCTATAAAATATGTAAAGAAATTCTACCTGTTCTATCTGAAGGAAAAATTAAATTATAGTCAGTTTGCCTGAGTCTAGTTCTTGACACCATTCATGTTAAATATTCTAGTTTTGAGGGGGTTTTTTTTGAGACAGAGTCTCACTCTGTTGCCCGTGCTAGAGTGCTGTGGCGTCAGCCTAGCTCA
>CAUYRT010053582.1:0-21859 GCA_963574885.1 Lepilemur ruficaudatus
TAAAGGTTTATTTTTCATACTTAAGTCTTTATGTGGAATTCATTTTCATGTATGAGTTAGGAATCCAGTTTTCTTTTCATATGGCTGATCAGTTTTTTCAGTATTATATGCCTAGGACTTACTAACATTTGCTGTTGTAAGAAGAGAGGAGATAATCTGGTATTATTTCCTTTATTGATTATGTATTATCTGTCTTACAGGTTCTTTTTGGAATTTAGAATAAACTTCCAGGAGGACTATGAAAGATTATGATGAACTTCTCAAATACTATGAATTATATGAAACTATTGGGACAGGTAATTGTTATTTTTTTCATGGAGGCAGAGGATGGATCAACTATTTGAAAGTATAGTCTATTTGGGCAAACATGAGCTTTTTAGTCTAACCTATGTAGTTTTAAAATTCTTCTACCTACTTTAGTAAGAAAAAGTGGAACAAGGAGAGTAGAGAGAAGTAGGAGAGCCCTTGTAGGTCATTGACTTTTTTTTTTAAAATACAAGTCACTGGAGAGTTTTGAGCCAAGGAGTAATCTGACCTGTGTTTCTACAGAGTCACTCTGGCTACTTGGTAGAGAAAAGATTGGGTTGGAGATGGCAAGGGCAGAAGGAGAGAGGTGTTAGGAGGCTTTTGCAGTAATTCAGGTGAGTGATGCTGGAGATGATGGTGGCTTGGACAAGTTGACGGTAGTGAGAGTAGTGGATGGTGTGGGATTCTTTAAACATATACTCTGTGTATGTGTGTTTGTATTTTAATTTATTTATTGTGGTGTTAACATACCGTGAAACATGCAAAGTATACTAATCTCGATGGAATTTTATTTATATGTATACACACACACACCCTCCCCCTACCCATGTATTTCCTGCTTAGATCGAGACATAGACCATTTCCAGTCAGTACTTGCCTCCTTTCTCCCAAGGTAACCACTATATATTTTGAACACAGAGCCAGTGGGATTTATTGACAGGCTGGGTATGGAGTGCTAGAGGAAGAGAGGGCTAAGGATGGTTCCAGAGTTTTTGGCCTGAGCGCCTGGAAAATGGAGTTGTCTTTTATTGAAATGAGGAAGACTATGGGAGAGACTACCAGGAACTCCTTTTTTTGAAATGTAAATTTGGAAACTTTTAAGTTTTTAAAATTAAAAATTTCTTTTTAGACAGGATCTTACTCTGTTGGCCTGGCTAGAGTGCAGTGATGTCATCATAGCTCACTGCAACCTTAAACTTTTGGGCTCAAGTGATCGCATCTACTTCAGCCTCCTGAGTAGCTGGGACTATAGGTACCTGCCACCAAGCCTGGCTAAATTTTTCCATTTTTGGTAGTTATGGGATCTTGCTCTTATTCAGGCTGGTCTCGAACTCCTGACCTCAAGCAATCCTCCTGCCTTGGCCTCCCAAGGTGCTAGGATTACAGGTATGAGCCACGATGCCTGGCCTGGAAATTTTTTTTAGATACCTAAGTGGAGACATTTATCCAGCTTTTGATCCAGTTTTGAATATAATCTTCATAGTTTAAAAGTTGAATGGAATTTTCATATAATTTGTCTTCTCAGCAACTTTATATTGTATTGTAGTAATGTTAATTGGCTTTTATAATTTTTTTTTTTCTGAGACAGGGTTTTGTTCTGTTGCTTAGGCTGTAGGACAACGATGACATCCTAGCTCACTGAACCTCAAACTCCTGAGCTCTAGTGATCCTCCTCAGTCTCCTGAATAGCTGGGACTACAGGCATGCTCTGCCATGCCTGGCTTTTTTTTTTTTTTCATAATATTTTGTCGCTGTGTTTCCCAGGCTGGTCCAAACTCCTGTCCTTAAGCAATCCTTCTACCTTGACCTCCCAAAGTGCTAGGATTAAAGGTGTGAGCCACTGTGCCCAGCCTGGTAATGTTAATTGTAAAGCAAATTTAGTTGTAGGGTTAATCATAAAGCAAATTTCTAGAATGAATTCTGTTTTTTTAATTACAAAGTGAGAGATACATTATTGTGGTAAAAATAACTCCCAAAACTTCAGCTAGACATTGGATCAGAAGAGGCTAGAGTCTGTGGCTAATGCTTTGGAAGTAATAGCAAGAAAGCCACACACTTCAAGAAAAATATGGCTCGATAGGGCCTTTTAAAAGTATATAAAAAGATATTTGTGCCTAAGTCTTGCTTATGTCTTCGTAATACATTTTCCTATATTTAGGTGGCTTTGCAAAGGTCAAACTTGCCTGCCATATCCTTACTGGAGAAATGGTAGCTATAAAAATCATGGATAAAAATGCACTAGGGGTAAGTTTATATTTTACCTATGGACCAATTTTGTGAAATAAAACCCAAATTTGTTTTCATGTTCTGATAATATGAAAAGTTCTTTACTTAGAATATTTACTAAGTTCTTTACTTAGAATATTATGTTCATACCTTTTTAAAAATGTATAGATCTGTGGTTTTAAAAAGTAATCTGAGGAAGGGATTACTTTATCCTTCAGATTTTAATGCAGGGCAATGGCACATATTTGAAATCTGTAGCATCCATTTGTCTGAGTTGTTTCATAGTCTCGTAGCGCGTATTAATATGTCCCATCTTTATTTTTTACTTACTAAATTTTGATCTGCTTTGTAGTATAGATAAGTAGGTAGATAAATCTTATGTTCCAGCATTTTATTCAAAGTGACCTTAGAAGTTATCTAATGAAATCCTTTTTCTTTTTTTTTTGAGACAAAATCTCACTCTGTTGCCCAGGCTAGAGTGCGGTGGCGTCAGCCTCGCTCACAGCAACCTCAAACTCCTGGGCTCAAGCGATCCTACTGCCTCAACCTCCTGAGTAGCTGGGACTACAGGCATGCCCATCATGCCTGGCTAATTTTTTCTATTTTTGATAGAGACGGGGTCTCGATCGGGGTCTCACTATTGCTCAGGCTGGTCTCGAACTCCTGAGCTCAAATGATCTGCTCGCCTCAGCCTCCCAGAGTGCTAGGATTACAGGCCTGAGCCACTGCGCCCGGCCATGAAATCCTTTTTCTAATGAGCCTCTTATTCCTCTACATTAAGGCTTCCAGAATTTAGCAGCTCATTACCTCCTAAAGCAGCCCATTCAATTTGTAGTCTTGGGTACAATGTACCTAATTTTTTTTACAGTGAGGTAAAAAAGCCTGTCTCTTTTGGTGGTCTTCTTGGCCTTCATTATTTCTAAACTTGTTTTATATTTTCTATTGTTACTTATTTTAGTTACTTTCTAGGATTTTAATGATATTTTGATTACTTCCATGGTTTTAATCATCAGGCTCCCCAACCTGACCCCAATAAAGAAAAAGAAAGATTATCATCTCAGAGTAGTCAAAGTTACAACTGGTGCTTAATCAAGACCTGACTGACATCTAGTTGCATAGTCTTAAATAATTGGAGCTTGAGCCACTGATCATTAGATTGAGTCCCTTTTTATAATAAAGTTTTATTTGTTACTTTATGGGATTTCTAGGTTTCTGTCTTTTAAATTTTTTTCAGCTTGACTTATCCTCCTCCTCAACTAACTTTTTATTTTGAAAATTTTCTTTTTTAAAAAAATTTTTAAAAATAAAAATATTTCTAAAAATTAAAAAAAAATTATTTTTATTTTTTTAGAGATAAGTTCTCCCTCTGTCACTCAGGCTGGGGTGCAGTGGCATGATCATAGCTCACTGTAACCTCAAAGTCCTGGGCTCAAGTGATCCTCCCATCTCAGCCTCCCAAGTAGCTGGGACTACAGGTATACACTACCATGCCTGGCTAATTTTTAAATTTTTTTGTGAAGACAGAGTCTGGCTCCTTTGCTCAGGTTGGTCTTGAACACCTGGGCTTAAGTGATCCTCCTGTCTTGGCCTGGGATTACAGGTGTGAGTTCCCCACATACCCGGCCTGTTTTGAAAATTTTCAAGCCTCCAGAAAGTTAGGAGACTGAGACAGTGAATAGCCACATACCTTTCACCTAAATGCACTGGTTTTTAGCTCAGCATGCTTCTAAAGGGGCATTGCTGAGACCAAAAGTGGTAGCATAGGCATGACAACTGAGTAAAATATTTCTGTCATTTTTCTTGTTTGGCATGCTAACCTTGTAAAGGAGTCTGAGATTGTTTTCTGGACGTTGTGCTATTGACCCACATTGAACTTGTCTTTCATAAAATCCCCAGGGCCTTTTTTACCTATGTACAGATAAGTTTGGTTAGAGTATTCTGTGTTGTTGAACAATTTATTTTGGGGCTGTTGGTAGCTTTTGCTACTTAGTATTAAAGCCGTTGATATTAATGTTTAGAACATACCCCAAATAAACTTATTGCTCATTCTATGTAATGCTTTCTCACAGAGTGATTTGCCCCGGATCAAAACAGAGATTGATGCCTTGAAGAACCTGAGACATCAGCATATATGTCAACTCTACCATGTGCTAGAGACAGCCAATAAAATATTCATGGTTCTTGAGGTTAGTAGTGTGTTCCAGAGACCTAAAGACATTTGGCCACTTTATCAATAGTTAAGAGAAAAGTAGGCTGGGCTCAGTGACTCATGCTAGTAATCCTAATTCTTAGGGAGGCCAAGGCAAGAGGATCACTTGAGGCCAGGAATTCAGAATCAGCCTGGGCAATAGCAAGACCCTCTCTCTACAAAGAATAAACAAAAAATTAGCTGGGCGTGGCAGCACATGCCTGTACTCCCAGCTACTTGGGAGTTTGAGGCAGGAGGATTACTTGAGCCCAGGAGTTCAAGGTTGCAGTGAGCTATGATCATGCCACTGCATTCCAGCCTGGGTGACGGAGTGAGATCCTTTCTCAAAAAAAAAAAAAAAAGAAAAGAAAAAAAAAGTACAGTTCTCCTGAACCTGAAAGATTAGAATAAATGTTAAGTGGCTTACCTGTTCTATCTATAAGAGTTTAGGTCAAGTAGACATATATAGTAAATTAGAAATTCATTGCAAATGTTATCTTTCCAATATACCTCTAATGGGGTGGTGTGGTTTCATGAATAGAGTGTTAGAATTTTTTCCTGGAGGAAAGGATTCATTTCAGTTTTATATGATGTATTAATTTCTTAGGGCTGTTGTAACAAATTATTATTAACTTGGGGTTTAAAACAACAGAAATATATTGTCTCATAGTTCTGGAGGCTTGAAGTCTGAAATCAAGGTGTGGACAAGGTTGATTCTGAGAAAAAATCTGTCTCATGCCTCTTTCCTAGTTTATGGTGGTTGCTGGCAGTCCTTGGCATTTGTTACTTTAGAGGTGAACCACTCCAATCTCTGTCTCCGTCTTCAAATGGTATTTTTCTCTCTGTGCCTCTGTCCAAATTTCCCTCTTCTTAAGAGGACACAAGTCATTGGATTAGGGCCCATCCTAATCCAGTGTGACCTCTTCTTAACTTGATTACATCTATAAAAACCCTCTTTACAAATAAAGTCACATTGACAGATACCTAATATTAGGACTTGAACATATTTTTCGGGGACACAGTTCAAGCCGCAGCATATGGGTAGCTGCCAGTGCATGTCATGCAAAAGCTCTTTCAAGTTTAAACCTGCCCTTTTTGGCTTGAAACATAAAGTCTTTAGAACTTTTATCTCTTGTTTCATTATCTTTAGTCTCAGTCAAATGATTTGTAACTGCACATCATTTTCACAGATTAGCATTGTTTTCAAAGCATATTTTAAAATTCATGATGTTGAAAGTTTTGGACCTAGAGCTATTTTTTCTTTACTATATGTAGATCTACCCACGTGGTCTACACTGATGATTTTAAACCTTTTTTATTTTTAGCTGATTGCTTTGTTCAAATTAACTTCTTAGAAAACAAGCAAAACCCTAAAAATATTCATGAATCTGAGATAAAATTTAAAAGGTACAAGAGGATATATGTTAAAAATTAAAATCTTTCTGCTCTGTGTCCCAGCCATCCAACTCCCTTTCCTCTGAGTGATCCACTTACTTTTCTTGTATCTCCTATAGATATCTACGTATATTTTATGTGTATGTTTGTGTGTGTGTAGCTTATTGGTTTCTGTCTCACAAGTGGTCAAAAACTGTAATAATACTGTGTGCCTTTTTTCTTCCCATTTAACATTTTAGCTTGGAGACCATCTATGTACATTTGTAGAGATTTTAGATATTTTTATTTCTCTTTATTTTGTATTTCTTTATTTGAAAATATGAAGTAGGCTGTTTTCTTTTTGTAAGTCTCACTGGATAGCATTTTAAAAAATTTACTACTGAGGTACAATTTATACATAATAAAATATACACATTAGGTATGCAGTTTGACAAATGTGTATGCCCATGTACTTCCCACCCCAAAGCATAAAGTATTTTCATCACTCCTGCAAATTTTCTCCTGTCTCTTTGAAGTTCATCCCTATAGCTGCACCTACCCTGCCCTCATCAACAACCACGGACCTGATTTCTGTCACTATAGATTAGTTTTACTCACTCTAGAATTTAATGTAAATGAATTGTACAGTTTGTATTCTTTTGTGTCTGGCTTCTTTTGCTCAACATAATGCTTTTGCAAGTCACCATATGTACTCTTGTACTGGAGATTCTTCCATATCAGTTTGTAAAAAGCTTCTTGTTTTTAAATTGTTGCCCAGAATACCATTTTATAGCTGTGTCATAATTTATGTAGTTTACATAGTTTAGGTTGTTGCTATGGTCTGAATGTTGGTTCCCCACCTCCCAACATTCATATGTTGAAACTTAATCCCTAATATGATAGTATTAAGAGGTGGGGCCTTTAGTAGGTAAAGCTTTCATGACTGGGATTAGCACCCTTATAAAAGAGGCTTGAGGGAGCCTGTTTTCTCTCTTCTATTAATACCATATGAGGACACATAATAGGTGTTAACTATGAACAATGGGACCTTACCAGGCACTGGATCTGCTGGCACCTTGATGTTGGACTTCCCAGCCTCCAGAACTGTGAGCAATACATTTCTGTTGTTTGTAAATTACCCAATGTAAGGTGTTTTGTTATGGCAGCCCAAAGGACCTAGGACAGTTTTTCCAGTCTTTTGCTTTTACACACATTGCTGCTTCAGCAAACAATCTTTAACATGCATTGTTTTTTCATGTGAGTGAATACATCTGTAGGAAAAATCCCTAAATGTGGAACTATGAAGTGAAAAACTATATGCATTCGTAATTTTAAGTGATACTGCTAAAATGGAATGAAATCTTGACTAGAAACCCAGTTTATAGAACAGTGGAGCTGCTCTGGAGAAGGGATGGAAAGCCTCAGGCTCTGTGCTCTGGCACCTATTCTCCCATAGCTTCTGGGGTACTTCTGTAGACCTGGGCTGCTTCTGGTACAGATTGAAAACCGCTAGTCTTTAGGATGGAGAAACAATAATTATTTCTTTTTTTTTTTAATTTTAGGTAATTACACTAAATGTGAGTACATTAAGATGAGAATGGGTTTTAGTACTTTGCTATAAAAATATAAAGCCCTGAGTGAGCTTTTTAAAATCACAGTGGTAGTTGGTTTTACTTCTACTTACTGGTAATAAAACTGCTTGAGGAAAGAGTTATTGTACTCGTTCCTGGA
Organism: Lepilemur ruficaudatus; assembly: GCA_963574885.1. Lineage (NCBI taxonomy): Eukaryota > Metazoa > Chordata > Mammalia > Primates > Lepilemuridae > Lepilemur > Lepilemur ruficaudatus. Next base: position 7,547 of record CAUYRT010053582.1, read on the forward strand.
ATAATTATTGACTTGTTTGATTCTGAGAGTGTATTTTTGAATATGCCTTACTCAGTTCCCTTGCCTATAAAGTTGAATTAATAATATCTGAGTTAAGTATAATTTTTTATTTTAAATTCTTGTAGAGTGATTTTTGTAAGTTGTAACAATATCTGTGTGATTCTGTTGCTATTGAAGTATTGCCCTGGAGGAGAGCTGTTTGACTACATAATTTCCCAGGATCGCCTGTCAGAAGAGGAGACCCGAGTTGTCTTCCGTCAGATAGTATCTGCTGTTGCTTATGTGCACAGTCAGGGCTATGCTCACAGGGACCTCAAACCAGTAAGTGACTACATCACAGTTAGATGCTTACCTGAGTGTTCAATACCATTTACCTGTCATTTTTAGATTTCCAGATTTTTTTCTGTTTAGGAATCTACCTTAGCTTTGTTTCTTTTTTTTTGTTCCAGTCAGAATCTCTCACATTTCTTTTTTTCTCCTTTACCTTTCACTTTTGGTAGGCTTTTGGATGGATTTATTAGCATTCTATTTATTTGTCAATTGTGTGTGACATTTGTCTTTGTAATCAGTATTTTGTTTCTAGAGAAGAGGAGTAGTAAGTATTTTCTATGAGTATATTGTGTACTTGAGCATTTTCCATTCAGTGCTATTTTCCTAGCCCCATCTTTCTTTAATTTTAATTCCATTATTCCTCAGGAAGTCACAGTTCAATGTAATTAACAGACTCTACTTTTTAAGGGCAGAATAAAAATGTGGATACTCTTTAGGTCTGCAGGCTCTGACTAATGTGGGTGATAGTGAATATGAACTTAAATGTTATTTGATGCCAAAGTCAGGGACCTAGAATTGGTCTGAGAAACTATCCTTTTCTGTCTGTTTATACCTAATTCTTTGATTTGAGCTAACTCTTTTGGTTTAAACTTGCTTTTGGCACAAATTGTATTTGCTTGTAATTGAACCTCAGAGCACAAAGGAGAAAATGGTTTATGCTAGTATGTATTGAGGGGGCAATTGTTAGAGTTATCAACATTCTTCCTCTTTCCTCTTCTGTGTTTCTTGTCATTTCATTAGTTTTCAGTGGTTTTTCAGTCTATTGTACCCAGGCCTTTTAATGTAAATAACCTTATATCGTTTTTTTAGAAATGGCTAGAGGTGGGATGTGATATAAGGTTGTCAGTGTATAGTTATCAAATATCTTTGTTTTCCCAGGAAAATTTATTATTTGATGAATATCATAAATTAAAGCTGATTGACTTTGGTCTGTGTGCAAAACCTAAGGTAAGTGTAGAAATAAAAATGCATTTATTTTCTTTATAAATGCATCTCTTAGTGTGTTATCTTGTATTGACTTCCACTTAGTCTGTATTGAGCCTTGCATCCATTGAGAAGAATGTTAAATTTCATTCCTGGCATTAGTAAATTTTGTAAGTTCTCTAGATGATTCTAATATACAACCAAGATTGAGAGCCACTGCTCTAGTATTAGTGTTGGTCCTGCTAAAGACCCCATGGGTATGCTGTGAGAGAATTTGTAGTGCGTAGGTGACATGAGGCCGTTACAGCAAGAATGCTGAATTGACTATGTGCTTGCAGTTTGAGTATGTGGCCACTAGTTGATGGCTTTGTTTATTTAGATTTGAGTTGAAAATTTAATGTAAATCTATTCTTTGTTATCCATATGGTTATATAACAGCTAGTTACATTTTGAGAGATAATCCCTTTTTCTTGTAAAAGAAGGAATAAAAAGTCCATATGCACTTCTAAATTTATATTATCTATTTCCTTAATTTGTATTCCATAGTTAAGTACTGGTGTTTTCCAGCATAACTTCTCTTTGAGGTGACTTTGAACTTTCCAGCTCTGCTGTCTTCCACAGATCTCCTGTGTGGCTGCCTGTTGGAGGCTTCCTCCTGAGTTCTCTAATGATGGTACTCACAATCTCTAAAATGAGCTGTCTACACTCATTAAGAATGTTGAAATTGCAGATTTGTCTCAGCCCTTTGTAGTCCCATGATTATTTCCTGCCCCAATCAGAATTAGCTAGGTGCAGAGGGAAGCAGATTTTGCCCTTTTGGCTGAATGTCTGATTCTTTCTGATTCTCCTCTCCCTCCCTTGGCTCTTCAGAGATTATCAGTGGAGCCTTTTGTCTAGGAACCAAATGTGAGAAGGCTGTTTGTTTTTTTTTTTTTTTGATCAGCAGACATATAAAGAGAAAACATACTTTTGAACAGATAAACTTGTTTAAGTCATGTTCTCCACAGGAGGCAATGGAGAGGGTTTGTGACAGACTCTGTGAACCTTTCTGTATAGCTGCCACAGGTTTAACCAACACAGACACCATCTAAGAAAGCAGGGGTGGCCTGGGAGAGGCTTGCCTTAGCCTTCTGCTGAGGAACTCCCTCTTGGGCATGTTGTTTCAGCTGTAAATGAAATCTCACAACTTTACAAGTCCTTTGCCTGCTGTAGAACTTTTATACAGATGTTGGGCACTAGCTTCATTTTCATTATGTCTCGATATTTCTGTGGGAGTGGAGGATGAGTAGATTTCTCATTTTAACAGATCTGGAAGCTAAGGTAGTGATTTGTTTTATAACTGAGTCTAGAAAACAGACTCAAGGCACTGTTCTATGTACCACATTGCTTTTTTCCCCTCTAAGGAAAAAGAAGCTCTTCTGTATTTGTAAAGATGTGACATTGGAGATAGGGTCCAGTAAACAAATAATTTTTTTTGGCCAGGCGCAGTGGCTCACGCCTATAATCCTAGCACTCTGGGAGGCCGAGGCGGGTGGATCGCTCAAGGTCAGGAGTTTGACCAGCCTGAGCAAGAGCGAGATCCCATCTCTACTACAAATAGAAAGAAATTAATTGGCCAGCTAAAAATATATAGGAAAAATTAGCCAGGCATGGTGGCGCATGCCTGTAGTCCCAGCTACTCGGGAGGTTGAGGCAGAAGGATCGCTTGAGCCCAGGAGTTTGAGGTTGCTGTGAGCTAGGTTGATGCCACGGCACTCTAGCCCTGGCAACAGAGTGAGACTCTGTCTCCAAAAAAAAAAAAGACAAGAGAGATAATTTTTTTGCCCCGAGTACTTGGGAGTGGGAAGACGTGTGCTTGCATGTATGCTAGGCTGATTGTTATGTGAATGGACTGGACTGAGCTAAGGGGAGAAATATTTCTTCCAGGTTTTAGTGGTATTGGAAATCCAGAGAAGCAGAGACCATACATGCATACATGTGTGCACAGAATATTGGGTTGGTTGCAGAAGTCCCTTGTATTTGGGGATCTTCATCTAGCTTCTCTTTGCTTGTGCTCAAAGAATGTTTATCAAGGTTTAATTCTCTTAAGGGCTATAATTATTAAGTGTTTCATTTTTTATCTTATTGACAGGGTGACAAGGATTACCATCTACAGACATGCTGTGGAAGTCTTGCTTATGCAGCTCCTGAATTAATACAAGGCAAATCATATCTTGGATCAGAGGTAATCATTCATTGATTAATTCAGTGTAGAATCAGCATATGTTTATTGGTGACCCGTAGTGAGTCAGGCACTGCACATTGGGGGTATAACAGTGAAATAAGAAATAATCTTGTTAATTAAAGAGTTCAGTCTATTTGGAGAGTAAGATATATAAACTTATAAATGGAATGAATAACTTATAATAAACATAATAACACATATGAAGCAGGGATATATTTCTGGTGTCCTTGTTGTGGTTGCTTTTGTATTAAACAAGGCCTAGTTTGGACTGGTTAGTCCAGCTGGTTAGAGCACAAGGCCAGTGTTGCAGGCTCAGTTTCAGAGATGCTGGTTAGCACAGAAAAAACCTGTACTTATTCATAGCTCACTCTGAGGTCAGCAGTCCTGTGTAGAAATCCAAGCTCAAAATGCCTGGGCTTTGCCTGCTTTACACTTGCTACCTTGAGCTGATCAGCTCCTCCCACTCTCTGGAGTACTAGTTTTGCTGATGTTAGAATCATAAGATTAAGAAAACCCCAAAAAACAAAAACTTTTGCTGTCAGAAGCTCAGGAAGTGCTGTGTTGAACAGGATTCTTGTTTCAGGACATCTTCAGATCTTTAATATGTTCTTGTGATCCTTTGGGAAGTAAACATCATAGGTGGCTGCTGGTCCTGATTTTATTTGCTGTGGGATCCACTTTTTATGTGGAACATCTTTTGGAATTAGTGTTATGCAGGATAAATTTACTTTATAACATGAGAAGATGGAGCTCACTTGTTTTGGGGACTTTTTATTTTGCTATAATCTCAAATTTACAGAATAGTGCAAAAATAGAATGAGAAACTTTGGTATATCTTTTACTCACATTCACAGTTGTTTACGTTTTTCCCTATTTGCTTTATCATTTTCACTCTATGTTTATATATATATATATATATATTATATTTTTGAATCATTTGAAAGTAAGCTGGAAACATCATATTCCTTTAACACTAAATACTTCTGTATATATTTCCTAAAAGCAAGGATCTTTTCTTTTTTTTATTTTTTGACTAGCAGTAGCTGCTAAAGGACCTTTTCTTTTATAACCACATTTTAGTTATCAAAATCAGGGAATTTAACAACGATATAATTTATTTAGTCCACAGGCCATATTCAAATGGTATTAATTATATCAATAATGTCCTTTATAGTTTTATTTTCCCCCCCAGTCTAGGATTCAGTCCAGGATCATGCATTACATTTAGTTATTGTATCTCTTTAGTCCTCTTTAATCTGAAAGACTTCCTTAGGCTTTCTTCATTTTCCTTGACCTTCATGTTTTTAAAGAAGCCAGTTAATAGAATGTCCATCAATTTGAATTTGTTTGATATTTCCTTATGATTAGATTCAGGTTATGCATTTTTGGCAGAAATACCACAGAAGTGATGTTGTGACCTTCCTAGTGCATCATAGGAAAGGGAACAAACTTTTAATGAGCATTTATAATCTTGGACTCATGCTAGATACTTTTTATTTTTAATTGTGGTAAAATACACATAAAACCATCTTAACCATTTTAAGTGTACAGTTCAGTAGTGTTAAGTGCATTTACACTATTGTGCAACTAATCTCCAGAGCTCTTTTTATCTTGCAAAACTGAAGGTCTATACCTGTTAAACAATAACTTCCCGTTCTTGCCTACCCCATATGCCTGACAACTACCCTTCTACTTTCTGTCTCCGAATTTGACTACTCCAGGTACCTCGTAAAAATGGAATCATATAGTATTTGCCTTTTTGTGACTGGCTTAGTTCACTTATAATGTCCTCAAGGTTCATCCGTGTTGTAGCATGTGTCAGATTTCCTTCTTTTTTAAGACTGAATAATATTCATTGTTTCTACCACATTTTGTTTATCTAGTCATCTGTTGATGGACATTTGGGCTATTTCTATCTTTTGGCTATTGTGAGTAATGTTGCTAGGAATATGAGTGTACAGATATTTCTTTGAGATCCTGCTTTCAATTCTTTTGGGTATATAGCCAGCAGTAGAATTGCTCTATCATATGGTAATTCTATTTTTAATATTCTGTGGAGCCTCTACTGTTTTCCACAGTGGCTGTACCATTTTCCACGTCCACCAAAAGTGCACAAGAATTTCACGTGCTAGGTACCTTTTATAATTTTCATTTAAGCCCTACAAAAATCCTATGAGATGAATACTATTACCCTATTCCATAAGATAAGCAAGATGAAGAATCTGAGACACGAATTAAGTACCTTCGTACGGTCACACAGTTGGTAACTATGGGTCAAAAGATTTGAGCTGATAGGCTGAGGCCATAGCACTCTAGCCCGGGTGACAGAGCGAGACACTGTCTCAAAAAAAAAACAAAGAAACAAAAAAAAAAACTTGGGCCAAGCGTGGTGGCTCACACCTGTAATCCTAGCACTCTGGGAGGCTGAGGTGGAAGGATCCCTTGAGCTCAGGAGTTTGAGGCCAGCCTGAGCAAGAGCGAGACCCCGTCTCTACTAAAAATAAAAAAAATTAGCCAGGCATGGTGGTACACGGCTGTAGTCCCAGCTACTCGGGAGGCTGAGACAGTAGGATCACTTGAGCCCAGGAGTTTGTGGTTGCTGTGAGCTGCTAGGCTGATACCATAGCACTCTACCCAGGGCAACAGAGTGAGACTCTGTCTCAAAAAAAAAAACAATAAAAAGATTTGAGCTGAGTGAGGTGGACTTTCCAGTGTTCCATCCAGTTTCCCAGAAAGAGTGGTAATCATGTGCCTAATCTCACGAGATTCTGAGAGGGCTGGCGATGAGCCCCTGCTGGCTTGAGTGTATCTGAGTTTTTCCTATATGATCTTATGTTTTCTTGTCCATGTTAGTTCGATTTTCCATCCTTCTAAGACAGTGTCCTAAGGACAGTGTACCCAGAAATCGTCTGGGGCACTTGTTAAAAGATACAGAGTATAGGGTGTTAACACTCTCAGAGATTTTAGTTTTGTTTTCTAAGGTGGGGTTTTAAGAATCCTCATGTAAAAATTAAAAAAATATTTGATTGTGATGCTCATGGTCCAGATCATGCATAAAGGACATGTTTTATGGTAAATAACTCTAATTCCTTCAGTAATTTCTCACAGGAAATGTTTTCAAATCCCTCTTCCCCCAATCATGTTTTCTTATCAATTGGTAGTTTATGAATTTACTTGCATTTGCTCTGGTTTATGATTTTAGTTGATTAATTTTTTCTCTATGTAATTCAAAACAGTGAAGTGAAGGTACTTTCATGAGGTAATGGAAGAGTACTTTTTCTGCTTTCCTCTCTCTAGTATGCTTTGATAGATTTCTGTGGGGATGTTACTGTTGTTTTCTTCATTTTCATTTTAACTCCAGACATAATCTCTCTGTTGACCTCTTATAGTATTTGATAAGGCTACGTTAGCTCACTCTTTCAGAGCCTCTTTGCTCTGAATTTAATACCCTGGTCATGAGTGCCATGCCATCATGCCTCAATTGTGGATTAAATATTTGATATTTCTGAGGCATAAATGGTCAGTTTCTGACCTGCAACTTGGAAGGGAAAATCGGGTGTTGGCTTCAAAGCAAATTGTTCACTTGAGGTATCATAATAGAATCCTAATAATTTGATGTGATTCAATAGAAAAGACTAGGAGTCAGATTTGGGTTACTTAGTATAGGTGCTACCTAAATGTGTGATGCTGCTCCAGTTATTTTAACTCTTTCTTTCTTCTTCCTTTTTTTAATGCTGTTCTTTCCTCTTAAAATTTTCATAAGGCTCAAATGAGGGTGGGAGCTGTGACTTCTCCTTAGCTAATGATGGTGTCCTTGTTGACTAAAGCCAAATACTGTGTGAATAAATAGTTACTGCTCAGGACTCATGGGACACATGGATATTCCATGTAAAGGTTAAGCTTCTTTCTGGGATTTTGAGATTTGTAGGACTATTTGTGCTGGCAGGCTAATTTCTAGCCTCTGTATTTAAAAAGTCAATCATTGAACTTTATTAAAGTTTCTCTACATAGAGAGGATTTTACAGTGCAGCTTAGTCATATTTGCAGATTATCAGTACATTTTAAGACTTGTTTGACATCCTCATGCCTGTTTACATAATCCTTGTATGTAACCTAAACCATCAGTAGCACTGTAAAATTGTCTTTCAGAATTAGAGACCTGGCCTCATCTGCCTATCATGCCCAGTCGAGCCCAGCCAACTGGAAATTATTTCCTATTAAGTATTAGGTCCAGCTAGAGGAGAGTGCACTGAACTGGAATCAGGAGGCCTTCCGGGAGGGTCTGCCATTGACTGGGTGACTTTGAATGAGCCTGCTTTTCTGGGCTTCAGGTTTCCCGACTGTACAATGAGCAGGTTGAAGTGGATGATCTCTGAGTTCTTTTCCAGCCTTGTGAAGATTCTGTGATTCTGTTAAATGTTCTGCCATTTTGAAATATGTTCTGAATGTTTGAGTGATTTTTTTTTTTCTCCCTCTTAGGCTGATGTGTGGAGCATGGGCATACTCTTATATGTACTTATGTGTGGATTTCTGCCATTTGATGATGATAATGTCATGGCTTTGTACAAGAAGATTATGGTGAGTATTACAAGGCATAGAATTTCAATGTAAAAGCTTTCTATACTGTATACTGTATGCTTCCATTTATAAAAGTACAAAAACAGGCAAAAATAATCTGTGCTGTTAGAAGTCAAGATAGTAGTTATTCGTTGGGGGCAGTTATGGGAGTAGGGGGTGGGTTTTAGTTTCTTGATCAGCGTGCTGGTTACACTTGTATATAGCAGTTCCCCTTTGTCTGCGGTTTCGCTTTCTGTGGTTCCAGTTACCCGAGGTCAATCGAGGTCTGAAAATAGGTGAGTATAGTACAATAAGATATCTTGAGAGAGAGAGAGAGAGAAAGAGAGACCATATTCACATAACATTTATTACCGTATATTGTTATAACTGTTCTATTTTATCATTATTGTTAATCTCTTACTGTGCCTAATTTATAAATTAAACTTTATCATAGATATGTATGTATAGGAAAAAATATAGTATAGATAGGGCTCTGTACTATCCACAGTTTCAGGAATCCACTGAGTGTCTTGGAATGTATCACGCATTGATAAACAGGGACTACTATAGTCAGTTTATGAAAACTTATCAAAGTATACTCTTATGACATCTGTACTTCTATATGTATATCATACTTCTTTAATAAAAAGCTTAACAAAACAAAAGCAAACAGAAAATGTTCTGTATTTTAGGTTGTCCTGAAATTAAGGTAAGTAAACACATAAGATGATTTTTATGGTAAGAGTTTTTGTTTCATATACTGAAATGATACCTCAGTCAGTTTCTGTGTTAAAGTGAAATCACATTTTTCCTGTTGAGTTATGACAAAATAAGAAACCTCCCCTTTTCTTTTCTGGAAGATAAAAATTTGGCCTTAAGGTATAATAAAACCACATGGTTAAGATTACCTACCAAAAGCTTTGTTAAAATCATACATAGTGGAGACAGGAAGTAGATTAGTTGTTGCATGGGGGTGGTGGTGGGGAGTAACTGCCTGTGGATGTGGGGATTTTTTGGCAGGTGATGCAAACATTCTGGAATTAGTGGTAACGATTGTACAACTTTGTGAATACATTAAGACCCACACTGTATAAGGGTAAATTTTATGGTATATGAATTATATTCAGTTAAAAAAATCAGAAAAAAATCATATATAGCAAGGAAAATAGTAAACGCTTTTAAAGTGTTCATATTCAAATCAAGCTAAGAAAAGAAGATATATAAAGAAGACAAAAGAGCATCATATTGTGTACCATAGCAAACCAAGGTCAGACTGGCAGAGCAACTTCTCTGAATACTGCTTGAATCCAATTCTGTTTATCAAATATTTCCTGAATGTCTCTTTTGTATAAGATACTGAGAGGCATGGACAAAGGTCTATGAAATTTGACTGTTGTCTACTAGGCTTGATTTCTTGTTAGGGACAGCTATAAGGCTGTCTGAAAAGGGCAAAGGGTGAGGAATGCCATATTATAACAGAATTATAAATGAAGGTAATATTAAGAATTGGGGTGGGATTTGGGAGAATATCTTAGGGGAAGTAAGATTAAGCAAGGTTTTAAAAGAAGGATAGAAGTGCTTCACAAAAGGCTGTGGGAGAGAGCATTCCTGGTAGCCAGGCAGTAGAAATGGGAGAGACATGGGGAGCAATGGTCAGAAGTTTTATGTGGCTGGACCACTGGGTCTCTAATACCTTTAGGTAGGGAGATTACTGAAGTCAAATCTCATTTCTGGGAAGTAGCACAGAGTTGAAAGTAGTAGTCCCAGTTGGCTTGTTGCCCATTCTACAGAACACTAAGTCTAAGGGCACTGAGTTCAATCTTCAATTTTTTGCTTGTTTGACTCACCAGTTTTTTCTATGTTCCACTCTGGAAAACCCTTTAAAATTGATGCTCAAACTTCAGAGAATAGTTTTGGGAAGAGTTGGAATTGCATGTTCCAACTCTTTGAAGGCTGAGGAGCTTTAATTCTGCAGGTCAAAGGGAAGTGGTATTAGCGGTAGCTACTTTGGGGAGCTGGTTGTGTACATGCTTCTCCCTGGGAAGGGGAGACAGATGTGGCAGTGGGCTGGAGGCCTGCTGCTGGGGCGAAGATAGCTTGTATTTCCTCCCCTCCCTTTTTGAGCCTTCTGTAAGCTTTGCAGGGTAGCAATTGCTGCTTTGGCTCCTGCTTGCTGACTGTCAGCAGTTTGGACTACATAGAGCTACACCCCACTGTGTCAACAGCAGGTTACAGAGGAGAGTGGTATTAGGATTGCTTTGTGGCTTCACTTCAGTCAACAGAAGTAGAAGCATGGTCTTTGGGCATGCCGCTCAGTAACATTTTTTCAGTTATACTTTTTTTCCCTTTTTCTAAGGGCAGAGTCTTGCTGTATCACTCAGGCTAGAATACAGTGGCATGATAATAGCTCACTGTAACCTTGAACTCCTGGGCTCAAGTGATCCTCTTGACCCAGCCTCTGGGGTAGCTGGGACTACAGGCATGTGCCTCTGCGCCCGGCTAATTTTTAAAAGTTTTTTATAAAGACAGAGTATTGCTGTGCTTTTCAGACTGTTCTCAAATTCCTGTCCTCTAGCAATTCTCTTGCCTTGACCTCCCAGAGTGCTGGTATTACAGTTGTGAGACACTGTGCCCCGCCTCTGGTTTCTTGACTTTAAATATCACTAAAAAAACTGTAGAGATTTGTTTTTATATTCTAGATTCTGGATTTTAAAGACCTAATTGTGATGGCAACATAGCCATATATGCTTAAGATTGAGGGTCATTGTTGATAATGGCATATGTAAGTCCTTATTTTGAATAGTTTTGCTAATTGCAAGTTTTATAGACAAGTTGTTAGCTCTGATTAGGACTTTTTTAACCTTGTGTTTTGGCTAACACTCAGAGTGGAGGTGTCAGCTCTGTTACTGCTTGCTTGTGCTTGTATTCATAGTCTTATCTTTAATTCATGATTTCTTTCCAAGAGTCTTCTTGAGCCACTTGGCTATTTTGTGAGAATTTAGTTTAGTTAAACCAGATACTATAATCTGTAAATCCGTTTAACTGCGCTTGTATAAAGCATAGTACTTTGTAATGCACAGAGTGGTGAATGATGCTGCACTGTCTTCCGTCATGTGTCACTGTGACACTCAGGGATGAATGTGGTGTTTCCATTCTTCCTTAAGGGTACGTCATACTTCATATAGGGACTATTAAGGGTACCAGTGTCGATCCATATACTATTACTAAAACTAAATTTCTGTCTTATTTTTTAGATAGAAAATGAACATAAATAGAAGTCCTAATATATTCTTCCCACAACCCAGTGTATCATCTTTTATATCCTCTGGGGTGTACATGCCCCAACTTTGAAGACCGCCACTCAAGAGGAGTAAATAGTCAACTGTACATATTCTTTAGGTAGCCCCTCCATTAGTATAACCCTCTCAGCCAAGTTATTCAGTGTCAGTAGATTAGGGATTATGAAAATTACCCTGAAAATTACCTCAAATTATGGCTGTTTTATCATGCTGAATAAGAACTAGATGGGCCATTGCTATAACTAGAGCCAGGATTGACATTCTTCTTTGAACATGGAGCCTTCTAATGATACTTGACTTCTTGGTTATGAGTATTTGAGGACTGTAGTATGATATTATGCCATAAAGGATGACCAGAATCAATTTGCCTAGCTAAAGTTTTGAATACTTCCCTTGACCATACAAAAGTCTCAATAAAGATGTATGATTTTGAGCAGTCTAACTTCCATATATCCCTTAGATATACACCAGTAAAATAAAAGGAGGAAAGTATGGATTTACTAACTATAAACTTTGATTTTAGAATAATTATATATCTTCTTTATAGTGATGCTTATTCAAGGCTATAATCTTTGATTTACAATGTTAAAATGATATAATTCACATTTCAGAAGAGTGGTTGGCAGGAGGGCATATGTTCAGCTCTTCCAAGTAATATCCAAGCATTGGGGCAAGTTAAACAGAAGGGGTAAATGGGCATAGGCATAGTTTTGTCTTAACTTATTGGAAAGTACTCGCAGATCTTTTAAGAAATCATTCCTACCAACCCTGATTCTTTTTTTTTTTTTTTTTTGAGACAGAGTCTCACTCTGTTGCCCTGGCTAGAGTGCCATGGCATCAGCCTGGCTCACAGCAACCTCAAACTCCTGGGCTCAAGTGATCCTCCTGCCTCAGCCTCCCAAGTAGCTGGGACTACAGGCATGTGCCACCATGCCCGGCTAATTTTTTCTATATATTTTTAGTTGGCCAATTAAATTCTTTCTACTTTTTTTAGTAGAGACGGGGTCTCACTCTTGCTCAGGCTGGTCTTGAACTCCTGAGCTCAAACAATCCACCTGCGTCGGCCTCCCAGAGTGCTAGGATTACAGGCATGAGCCACCATGCCCGGCCCATCATTGCAGTCTTTATTTGAATTATACTAATTACAGATACAATTGAAGATCTTTTCATGTGTATTGGTCATTTGTATTTCCTCTTCTGTGACATTTCTGTTCATGTCTTTTGCCCAGTTTTCTATTGAGTTCATGGGTTCTTTTTTCTTTATTGTTTTGAATGTGTTCTTTATATATCCTGAATACTAATCCTTTGTTTTTTCATGTGTTGCAATGATCTTATCTCAGTTTGTGGTTTGTCTTTTCCCTCTCCTATGGTGTCTTTAAATAAACAGAATTTCTTTCTTTCTTTCTTTCTTTCTTTCTTTCTTTCTTTCTTTCTTTCTTTCTTTCTTTTTTTTTTTTTTGCGACACGGTCTCACTCTGTTGTCTGGGCTGGAGTGCAGTGGTATCACCATAGCTCCCTGCAATCTCAGATTCCTGGGCTCAAGCAATCCTCCTGCCTCAGCCTCCTACTGAGTAGCTGGGACTACAGGTGTACACCACCACACCTGGCTAATTTTTCTATTTTTTGTAGAGATGGGATCTCACTCTTGCTCAGGCTGGTCTCCAACTACTGGCCTCAAGCAATCCTCCTGCCTTGGCCTCCTAACATGCTAGGATTGCAAGTATGAGCCACCTAGCCCAGCCTCATTATCTTAATTAATGTTGCTTTATTGTAAGTCTTTAAAATCTAGCAGTGTTAAGTCCTCCAACTTTACTATTCTTTTTAAGATTACCTTGGCTATTCTAGGTCTTTTGCATTTCCATGTGACTTTTAGAATCACCTTATCAATTTCTAAAGAACAGAATTTCTGTTAGATTTTGATTGAGACTGCAGTGAATTCAAAAATTAATTTAGGATGGATTGACATATTTCTAATATTGAGTCTATGTTTCTATGAAAAATGATATATCTATTTACTTAGGCCTTTTTTAAAAAAAGTCTTTTAATAAAGTATTAGTTTTCTTCACACAGATCTTGCCAACCTTTACTAGATTTATTTTTAGGTACCTTATAGTTTTGGTTGCTATTCCAAATGCTTTCTAGTTGGGCACAGTTGGCATGCAACTATAGTCCCAGGTACTTGGGAGGCTGAGGCAGGAGGATTGCTTGAGCTCAGGAATTTGGGGTTGCTGTGAGCTAAGATGATGCCACTGCACTCCAGCCTGAGTAACAGAGTGAGACCCTGGCTCAAAAAAAACTTGTTACTTTTAATTTACATTTTATAATTATTTTTGGTTTATAGAAATGGAATTGAATTAATCCTTGTACAGTAATCTTATAGTCATTTGTCTTCCTAAGCTCTAATTTTTTAAAAATTGTTTTAATTAAAACAATTTATCTGTGGATTTTTTGGCTTTTCTAAGTAGATAATTATGTCATCTTTAAATGAGCTTTGTTTTTTCTTTTCCAACATTCATTACTTTCACTTCATTTTCTTGCTGTGCTGAGACTAGTACTCTAGTACAATGCTAAACAGAAATGGTAATAATGGGCATCCTTGGCTGGTTTCTGATTTTAAAGGGAGTCCATCTTATGTTTCACTATTGAGATTGGTTTTTGGCTGCAATTTTTGATAGATACTCTTTATCAGGTTAAGGAAGATTCCTTCCATTCCTAACTGCCGAGGCTTTGGTTTTACAATGAATTGGCGTTGAATTTTATCCTATGCTTTTCTGCATTTACTGAGATAATTATATTTTTTCTCCTTTTTTTTTTTTTTTTAATTGAGACAGAGTCTTGCTCTGTCACCCTGGCTAGAGTGCGGTGGCATCATCATAGCTCACTACCACCTCAAACTCCTGGACTCAAACCATCCCCGTGCTCCAGCCTCAGGAGTAGCTGAGACTATAGGTGCATGCCAGTGGGCCTGGCCAATTTTCT
>CAUYRT010053586.1:0-87504 GCA_963574885.1 Lepilemur ruficaudatus
AGCTCACAGCAACCTCCAACTCCTGGGCTCAAGCAATCCTTCTGCCTCAGCCTCCCGAGTAGCTGGGACTACAGGCATGTGCCACCATGCCCGGCTAATATTTTCTCTATTTTTTTTTTAGTTGGCCAATTAATTTCTTTCTATTTTTTTTTAGTAGAGACGGGGTCTCGCTCTTGCTCAGGCTGGTTTCTAACTCCTGACCTTGAGGGATCCGCCCGCCTCGGCCTCCCAGAGTGCTAGGATTACAGGCGTGAGCCACCGCGCCCGGCCTGATTAATAGACTTTAATTCATTCTTATTCCCCCAAACTGATGACTCCCACAGGACTCCACACAAGACTTACTTATATTTGAACTCCGTCTACAATTTTCTTCAAATATCCCTGTCTCCATTTGCCCACCATAGAGAATGAAAATCTCATCAAATTCCTGCCGCCCTCACAAGGGTATATAAAGGTTAGTGAGGCAATTTCCCAGCAGTTTTTTGAGAGCTGAGAATGTATGAATTTTATCATTGCAAGATTATTGGGGACTTCCAGTGCTTATAAAATAGCCAATGTTCCCCTCAGACTATCAGACAAAAATTCTTAATTTTAATTTTTCAGATTTTGGTGAATTCTGTTTTTTTCCTTTTTGGAGACTTGTTGAGATGGAATTCTGAAAGTCTTATATAAATTAGAATATACACATACAAATATTTACATATATTTATGCGTGTGTGTAATACTTACATTTATATACCTCATCAGTAATTTTATATATAATGGCACAAACGTCTTCCAGACAAAAGTTTCTGAAAGAACAAATATTAAGGATTTGAGCACAGAACCCAGTGCTCAGCACACCCGCAACCCAGCACTGCAGTCCCCCAAGGCCTCTGACCAGAGTGATCCCGTGCTCACGTCTGACAACTCGCTCCGTTCTGTGAGCTTCCCATCATGCAGCAAGTTCCTCCTTTTGCAGGGAAAGGGCTGTGTCATGTCCCCTCTCCGCTGAAATGTCCAACTCTTGCTCCATCTTCACTAAGTCAACAGTCTGCTTCCTGCTTTATTGAGGAAATCGGGGCAATCAGAAGAGAACCTCTCCCATCTCTGTTCCCATCTATTCTGCATCCTCTGCTCTGTCTATGGCAGGTGAACTGTCTGTGCTCTAGCTAAGGCCACCCTCTCTCCCCCACTCTGGGATGCTGCACCAGCATCCTCCTCTCCGGCACTTGTGTCGTCCGTTTTTCCCTCCCTACCGAATTACTCCGAGCAGCACCGCGTCTCGTTAACTTGTCTATCTAAAAATAACTTCTTAAATCCCACACGTCACATGTTCAAGTTCCTGCCGCCACCACTCCTCTGAAACTGCTCATCTTAAGGTCATCAGTGACCCCCGCATCGCTATACCTGAGGATCATTTCCCAATCCCCACCTTACTGGACCTAGCGGGGGAATGTGACCTAGTGGATCACTCTCTGCTCCTTAAATACTCCCTTCACGTGGCTTCCAGGAGATCACATTTGCCTGGTTTCCTTCCAGCTTTTCTAGCTGTTCATTTTCAATCTCCCCTGTCAGTTCCACGTTCAAAACATTCACTACATCACGTCTGGCTCCACCCTCACTGCCCCGGCCTTACTTAAGCTCCCATCATCTCTCATCGCCATGATTGCCGTTAGCCTCGGAACTGATCTCTCTGCTGCGGCTCTTGTGGGATATTCTCACCACAGCAACCAGATTGATGCTGTTGAAATGTAAGTCAAGTTATTCTTCTGCTCCAAATACTCTCCCGTGGCCTCCCATCCCACTGAAAGTAAAAGCCAGTCATGACTATGTTCTACCAGGCCCAGCGTGATGTGATCCTGTGTTAACTTTCTCATCTCTTCTCTCCTCCCATTCTGCCCTTGTCCACCCCACTCCAGGCACTCCAGCCACTCCAGCCTCCTCACTGATCCTTGAGCTCGCTAGGCCCACTTCAACCCCAGGGCCTTTGTACATGCTCCTCTTCCTATGCTCCCCAAAATGGCCGCACGGCTAGTGTCCTCACTTTTTGCATTTCCTTACTCAAGAGTTACCATCTCAGTAAGGCCTTTGCTGGCCATCCTATCAAACACTGTGAACCCACCCCCTTCCCCAGTCCATACCCGCCTTCTGTCTTTTCCTTCCTTAGCATTTCTCATATCCACTTACGTTTCACTCACATGTTTATTATCTGTCTTCCACATTAGAATGTTAGCTCCATTAAGACAGAAATTTTTTGATGATCTTGTTTACTGTTTTATCTAGCATCTAGAACTATGTCTGGAAAAGAATAAGCACTCTCTATAAATATCTGCTAACTAAATGAGTGAATAAATGAAACAAATAGGTAGATCAGTTTACTGTGATTGGTATATTGTTAAGAAAATGAAATCCAAATATCAGCATCGAAACACCTCTTTGCTACAGATCAGGCCAGAGTCTGGCATTGCTGAGGCCCCAGGCTGGACGGCCTCCACCTCAGCGCCACAGCAGGCACTGACAACATCCTCCCCGCAGGAGCTTCACACCTGCTCAGAGAGGGCTGGCTCCTCACCAGGAGTTCGCCAATCCCACTGCTGTTAACCAATCAGCAGAGGCAAATAGAGTTTTGTCCTTTTTCAACATTCAGCTAGGTTATCAGGTCTCAATCTTATTGCCTTTTGCCGCTTGGTCTTGTTCCCAAATCCAGCTGGTCATGGTTTCTGTTCAGACTTAATTCAACTCTTAAGGAGCTGGCTGTAATGATGTTCTGCGTCTATAGACTGGCTCTCAGTGTCAGCCCGGGCATAAACATTTACGCATGACATCATCCACCCTTTAACGAACATTTATAGGGCTGTAGGGTTCCAGAAACAGTATAATGGATGCAAAAATAAATAAGGCCCAGTCCTTGCCTTTGAAGAGATCAAAGTCTACAGTGGGAGGGGGATTGGTGACTGATTGAACATAATGGTATAAACCCAGTGATGGACAAAGTGTTCTGGGAACACAGAGAAGACAGCAAGGAAATCTGCAGGGAGCAATGAGTTCTGCAGGCTGACAGGGAGCTTTCTGAAAAGGGAAAGTGCACTGCGGTCAAAATAACTACGCAAGGGCCTCCCTCCCCTCAGCGTGCCCTGCTCCACCCGATACAACCCAAGAGTGACTTTCCGCTTGTCTTGAGGTTGAACAGTGTTCCAGAGCTCCACTTAAAATAACTTGATTTTTTATCTCTCTCTTACTGGTGAAGACAAAAAAAAATAGATGAGCTTTTACAAAGTAGTATATTTTTCATATTCATAGCATTCGATCGAAACCCAGGAATGACCCTCCGTGGTGATCAACAGTCTGTATAAAGTCATTCAAGGTATCTACCTGCTAGGTTTTCTATCTGGAACTCACAGACTATTAGAGCTGTGGCTTTGGAGACCAGCTTTACCCAGGCTTGACCCTTTCCGCTGCTGAAGAAGCCAAGGGTGACTGCCTTCCTCAGTGTGCATGGTGATTTAGGTCACCCTGTCTCTCAATAGGACCTAATCTGAAGACAAAGACATACCACATGAGTATAGCAATTCATGCAACTTATTTCCAGCATAATCCAAGCTGGTCTTGCTTCCCACCAGACTTAAAACACGCAACATTGTTCTGTCCTGCTCCCCGCGTGCCTGTTGTGGTTGCAAAAGGCCTGTGCAGCCGGGAGAAGCCAGCGTCAGGAATCTCCCCTAACCACTTTCCCACATCTTAAATCCCTTGCGTCACCCCATGCTCTGCTTTTAAAGAGGCTCCAAGGTGGCTTCAAGGGCTGTGGATCAAACTCCACACATGGACCTTTGTTGGGGTGTTAAAACCTGTCACATCCCAGCACTGAAGACTCTTTTCAGATTTTCCAGGGGATTCCTCATTGAGCCAGATTCTCTAGAGTTTGTCCTAATCTAGAACAAGAAAAGAAATGGAAAGAATGACACATTCTCCACTCAGTACTTGGCTTCCTACCTGTTCCTTGCTCTATACAGTAAATGTTTACAGTTTTGTGTAGCCCAGCATCATGTAGCTTGGCTGTTTGGCTCTTTTATTTTTTTTTTTTTTTTTTTTTTTTTTTTTTTTTTGTGGAGATAGAGTGTCACTCTGTTGGCCGGGCTAGAGTGCCATGGCATCAGCCTCGCTCACAGCAACCTCAAACTCCTGGGCTCGAGCGATCGTCCTGCCTCAGTTCCCGAGTAGCTGGGACTACAGGCCACCATAATTTTTAGTTGTCCTGGCTAATTTTTAGTTGTCCAGTTCTTTCTATTTTTTAGTAGAGACGGGGGTCTTACTCTTGCTCAGGTTGGTCTTGAACTCCTGACCTTGAGCGATCCTCCCGCCTCGGCTTCCCAGAGTGCTAGGATTACAGGCATGATCCACCGTGCCCGGCCTGCTCTTTCAGTTTTTACACTCACGTTGCCTCTGTTAATAAAAACTTACATAAAGTACCGAAGGGAAATAAGAACAGGAGCCCCCTTAGCAGTCAAAACACCGGCCTTGTGCAGTCACTCAGGTACCGTGCGAGACTGGCCGTCCAAGAGTCCCTGAGTCTGGGCACCCCGTCATCTCTACTACTTCCTCTCTGCCTGCTTCCACAGCTTTTATCAATCCTCTGCCTCTCCTGCTACAGCCAATCGCCATTCAAAAAATCTGTTTGTATCATTTTTACAACCTAATGCACTTCTGTTAGTCTCGATATCGGCCACCGGGCCATTTCTGTACAGCTGCCTCGGGCCCAACCTGCGGATGCATTGAGATCAGGGCAGCCAAGCCGCAGAAAGCAGAACACGGAGACCCAGGCATGAAGAACTAGCTGCAGTCAGTGATCTCACAGGGCCAGCGTGAACTGCAGGCTGAGGCCTGTCCAGTACACTCAGTCTCATACTGGTTGGTTTCTTTGAACCCTTCCAGCATCCTTGAGAAATGCCATGTGGACGAAAGTGCAAGAGCTGTGAACAGTGGGAAGTAGGCAGAGATCCTTATCTTTTTCAGTTTCAGCTTCTTAAAACCTGCGCTTAAAATGCCCAATTTATGGAACCGTTCGAAGGACTGAAAAGTGCTGCACACAAGGCCAAACACGTAGTCACAGTTTGATAGGGATGTCCATGCCCTTCCTCTGGAGTACACAATCATGAGGTCCAGTCTTTAAACAAGGTCAGTTCCTCCCCAGCTACGCCACGGTCTGGCCACCGCTTTGGACCTACATTAGGGTTGGCCAACAGTAACACCTAATGTTTGTTGAAAGTTTCATCTGTATTAACTCCTTTCTTTTTCTTCATTCATTCACAGGTATTTATTGAGCACCTACGGTGTGCCAAGTGCCGAGCACTGTTCTAGGAACTGAGTACGTAGCTATGAGTGGGTGCACAGCAGTGAACCCACAGCAGAAGTCCCTGCCCTCAGCAGCTAATATTCTAGCAGAGGGGACAGACAAAAATCTGCATAAATACACAGTATGTTAGCGGGTGATAAATGGTAACAGCAGTGTTAGCAGAGGATGGGGAGGGGCGGGGCTAAATCAGAGATCTGAGAGGACCTTCCCTAGATCGCTAGACGTGCAGACCTCAGGCACTAAGAGTGAGGCACTAAGGGGGACTAAAGGGGACCTTGGTAACAGAGTAGGGGCCTCACGTGTGCCAGGAGAGGGGCCGTTGGACACTGCTGTGCTCACAGAGCCTCCACATTGAGCTCTGTGGGTGTTCAGCTGGGGACAGTCAGGTGAAGCTGCCAGTAGCGTTTCTTCTCACATTCTCAAGGAGGAGGAGATGAGGGCAGCGAGGTGGCAGGACAGCTCACTAGGGATTTGGTGGCTGCAGCTTGAACTCTCTTACCCAGGGTGAGGTGCAGCCAGGGCAGGACTCTGAGCCAGGAGGGCCCTGACCTCCCTCAGGTGTTCCCAGGCTCCCTCTGGCTACGGGTGGGAACAGAGTGTGGGGGCAGGCGACCAGGGAGGAGGTTGCTGGGATGTCCAGGAGGAAGTGGATGAAGGTTGGGCCAGGGTGGAGGCAGTAGAGCGGGAGAAGAGTTTAGATTCTGTAGGTAAAGCCAGTAAGATTTGCTGACAGGTTAGCGTGGGCATGATGGAAAAAGAGAGGTTAAGGATGACCCTGGGGTGTTGGGCCTTAGTCACTGGAAGGACAGAGGTGCCACTGACCTAGGTGGGGAAGATGGGAGAAAGCTGGTCCCGGAGGAAGGTCAGGAGCTCAGTTTAGGATGCAGAAAGCCTGAAATGCCTCTGAGACCCTCCACCCTCCCCCACAAAGATGGTGAACAGGTGTCAGAGAGATACCCAATAGCTGCACTCACCAACCGCCAAGCCATGGACCAGTACTGGTTTGTGGCCTGTTAGGAACTGGGCTGCACAGCAGGAGGTGAGTGGCAGGTGAGCCAGCGAAGCTTCGTCTGTCTTTACAGCCACTCCTTGTCGTTCTCATCACCGCATGAGCTCCGCCTCCTGCCAGATCAGGGGCAGCATTAGATTCTCAGATGAGCAGGAACCCTACTGTAAACTGCACATGCGAGGGATCTAGGTTGTGGCTCCTTTGAGAATCTAATGCCCGATGGTCTGAGGTGGAGCTGAGGCGGTGATGCTAGCGCTGGGGAGCAGCTGCAAATACAGATTATCATCAGCAGAGAGGTTTGACTGCACAATAAATGTAATGCACTTGAATCATGCCAAACCATCCCCCAACCCCCAGTCCGTGGAAAAATTGTCCTCCATGAAACCAGTCCCTGGTGCCAAAAAGGTTGGGGACCATTGCCCTATGGTGTGAGTAGTTCAGAGAGGGGGACCAAGACCTAAGACTTGGGGCTGGCCAGGACTAAGAGGTCAGAGAGACAGAACTAGATGACAGTATGATTAAATTGGCAGTGAGTGATATGAGAAAGTACAGGTCATTTTAAGAGCACGTAACTGGAAGCCTCACCTACTCTGGGGGTGGGGGGTGAAGACAGGAGAGCTTCCTAGAAGGGACTCCGAGCTGACATCCAAAGCCTGAGTAGCTACACAACCAAGGGGAAAAAAACAACAGGTAAAAGGAGAGGACCCGGTAGAGGGCATAGCCCATGCAAAGACCTGGCAGGGAGGGGTCTGGTGAGAAGGGAATCCGGATTAGTCATCAGCCAAGCCCTGTCATCAGCAAAGCCACCCTCTGTGACCCTGCCTTTCAGAATCCATGTTTTTTGTTAAACCCTGCCTCACAGACACGGCTTGTGTGGCAAGCCTGCAGGGAGCATCAGCTGCAACTACAGTGTTGTCTGCTGCGATCTTGTTGTTAGAGCTATTAGCACATCAGTTATATTATTAAGGAGTCAATGCAGAAGGGCAGTAGCTAAGGATACAGGCCAGGGAGCTCGTGGCCTGGGCGTAACGGCAGAATCAGTTTACTCATCTGTAAAATGGGGATGATAAATAGCACGTATCACGTAGGCTGTCGTGCGGACAAATGAGCGGACGTAAGCGTTTGGCAGCCGTGTTTTTGTCAGTGTCACTGGAGGACGAGCGAGCTAGCCGGCCGAGGACTGCAGGCGGGCTCCAGGCTGCGGGAGCCAATAGCGGCCACTTACCCAGCACTTGTCACTTAGTTCTGATGGGGCCTAGTTGGGGGACTCGTGTTCCCATTTGGAGACGAGAGGGTGAGGACACGTCTGCGCTGACTTGGGCTCACGAAATTGTTACGCGGAAGAGCCTCAAACTCAAGCCTCGCCAGGCTCCGGGCAGGGGCCCCGGGCCAGGCAGCAGCCCGCTCCCCAGAGCCCTGAGAGAGAACCGGGGAGGACCTCGGGCCCGAGGACAAGCGCCAGGCCTCCCCCTCCTTAGGTCCGCGGGCCCCGGACACCAGCCTCGGACACCAGGCCTCTTCCTGTGTGCGGGCCTCTCTTTAGAGACCGGACGGCTGAGGATACACCCTGGGCCCGCCCAGGAAAAAATGATCCCGATGGTCCCGGTGACCCTCGACTCGGCGAGGGCAGCGCCGCGCGGCTTCCACACGGCCGAGTCCCGCCGCAGCGCGACGCCTCAGTCCTCGCCACAGACACGGCGCCGGTCCTCCAGCCTGCGGCGCAACTCAGGACCTCCGGCTGCTGTTTGTCGCCTCGAGGGCCGCGTGCTTGAGCCCCTTTTTGAGCGGCCGGAAGTCGCACTGTGGCAAGGTATCGGCAAGACTGGGGGCGGAAATTCACACTACGGCACGGGGTTGTCACCTCAGGGTTCTTGTCCCGGGCGCCTTCACCCGGGTGTGCGGGATGCGGGGAGGCCGCACCGCTATAGGGTAGGGCGGGCCTCGAACCCCCGGCGCCCCGCCGGAAGCAGGCAGGGCGGAGCCACTGCGCCTGCGCCTCGCCTCCGGGGCGGTCGGCAGCAGGCGCAGTCTCAACGCCGGCGCTCTATAGCGGCTGTATTGACTGCTTTAATCACCATATCCTCACCCTCATTCACTTTCCTTCCTAACACTTAACTCCCTGACATGATGCATGTATTTATCCACATATATATAGTGTGTGTGTGTGTATTCTGCAATAGAATCTCAAGAGGACCAGCATTTATGTTGTTGACTGTTACATTGCAGCGTCTGGAAGAATACTTGACAATTAGTAGCAACTTCTAAATATACGTTGCATAAATAAATTTAATACCCCAACAACCTAGGACACAGGTACTATGATCACCCCTTCTTTCAGGGAACGAAACTGAATGCTCAAGCAAATTGCCCAATCCACACAGCAGGTGGGTGCAGGAGGCCCAGGTAAAACCCACTGCCCCAGCGTCCCATGCCTGGCCGAGTGCTCCACAGCCTCTCAGCACCCTGCCCAGGGGCACGGGAAGAAAGCCTTCCAGAAAGAAAGGAAGGGAAGGGAAGGGGAGGGAAGAAAGAAAGAAAGAATAAAAGAAAGGGAGGAAAAGAAAGAAAAGAAAAAGAAAGGAAGAAAAAAGAAAAAATTGTTCTTCTTGGAACTAACACAATCCCCCATGGTCACCAACCCCACAATTTTTACTCCCCACTAGAAGAGGATGTAGCATGGCAATCACTGTATCCAAAAATAAATCTGGTCAGAGGCAGTCCCAGATAAGTAAACCACTGTGCAACCCCAGAACTGTGCTAAAGTGATGAAATCCCTGCATCTCACAAAGCCAAAGGGGATGATCCTTTACAGGGGTTGCCCAATGGTGCTGTAACCTGAACTATTGCACAAAGAGGTCCTTTTTGACAGCTGATTTGTGTTTTTCCAAAAGATGAACTGTCAGCTCTTCATGAACAATTAGGAAAAACATGTCCCACATTGATGTGTCCTCAGTGACAAGTGTCAGGGCCACTTCACTTGCAGCCTGTTGGAACCGGCCAAGATTGTCACAGGGGAAAACCTTCAACTGTGTGTACGGCAACATAAAACCTTCAAAGCACAGAAGTGGCTGGAGACAAGAGCAGTGTCAAAGTTGGGCAGTAATACTGCTTTGTCACAAGTAAACACATCAAGAGAAGAATAATGATAGGATTTAAATAAGATCAGAATTATAGTATTTGGGCTAGATTTATATGACTGCCCCTTCATAACAATTTATGAAATGTGACTGATGTTTACAGAATGTGGAATGAATGTTGTAGTTTTTGCCTAATAGCTATATTCTAATACATTTATTCAAAAATGTGCATTTGTTTACAGATAATTATGTATCTCATTATCTGAGATTTACTTCAAATTAATCTGGGCTGGGAGTAGGGGAGTGAGGGTGAACATTGATTAAAGAAGATAGGCCATAAATTGATAACAGGTGAAGCCAATCAATGGGCGAGGGAAGGCTTCTTATGCTAATTCTGCTTTCACCTGTCTTCGAAATTTCCATAATAGCCTTCTTGTTACCATGGGGCGGAGGGGTGCCGTTCACCGTTCTGTGGTGAATGTATCTTGCTCTTGCTCTGTAAACCTATCTTTTCCCTCCTCAATAAACTTCGTTTCATGCCTGAAAAAAATAAAATAAAAAATTTCCATAATAAAAGTGAAAAGATTAGCAAATAATAAAAACAACCTTTATACAAGATTTACTGAACCCCAACAATGTGTACAGCACTCCGCTCTATGCAATGGGTTGTACAAAACTAGGTTCTGCCCTCAGAACCTAGCCTGAAGTTCTAGGAAGGGAAATACATTTAAAGCATTCTCCAAAAGTTATTTCCACTTAAATTCCAAACATATATCTATATATATACAAGATATATATATAATATGCTGAGCATTATGCATATTTCTCAGATACAAAGACAAGTGAAACTACTAATAAACTGATAAAATATAGTAAGTGCTACAACATGTGAGTATGAATACATACCTAGAGGTATGGTGTGAAAAATTTTGTAAAGAAGTAAACAAATGGAATCAGACCCTGAACTTAGACACTCTGCAATCTAGTTGGCTCTTTGTTATAAATATAAAAGATTATATTTTCCTTTTGTAACAGAGAGAATGGCCTGAAAGAGGGTAAAAATATTTTCTTTCTCTTCAAAACCCCCTCACCCTTTTTGAGAACTAAAACCTACACCTCTGCCTCAGGCCAGTGGTCAGAAGGGGCAGGAGAGTGTCCTTTGTTCTTTGTGTCACAGGTGATGGCTCAGGGAAATTGTCTTAGCTAAAGATGGGGTTGTGGGATTAATCAGAACCTTTAAAAGCTCTGTGCTTCTGCTCAGAGGCAGGATGCTGGTACTTTAAGTTGGGAGTCTGCCAACCTCCTCATTTGCTGGCAAATTAATAAACTTCTCTTTCCTTCTCCTCAAACCACTTGTCCTTATTCTTCTGATGTGGCCTTAGAGACAAGTGCCAAACTTTAGTAACACTTTGAGATCAAATAAGGACACATCTCTAGAAGGTTCCACCACGGTTAGGAGAGAGGCTCTGGATCCAGAGTGTAGACTTGCTACCTAGTATCTGTGCCAACTTTGGCAAGTGACTTAACCTCTCTGAGCTTCAGTTCCCTCATCTACAAAATGGGTTTAATTGTACGATCTCATAGCATGTTTGTGAGGATGCAGTGAGCTAGTAAGAAAAGCGCTTGGAACAATACCTGGTGCACAGTATGCCTGTAATCACGTTAGCTATTTTTATTTTCTGTATTTCCTTGAACAACAAAGTTTTTCAACAATAAAAGAAAATCCTCTCAAAAGAGAGGAATTAGGTGTGAAAAGGGTTAAAAGTTCTAGAGAGTGCTGAGCTAAGGCCAGTGAGCCAGTGCTTTTCTCTCCCTTCTTTGCTCCTGTGTGTTCAGAAACACTAATCAACACTCAGAGGAAGAGGTCCAGAATTAATTTGAATGACAAGGAGAACAGCCAATCTTCTTGAGGCAATTTCCTTATTAAAGTTTCACTTTAGTAACAGCCAGGTTATGTGACATTTTCACAGAGAGGGTGGGAAGAGAAAGAAAAAGCAGATCTGCCTGCCCGTGCTGGACACAGAGGACCCTGAGCCACAGCGGCTATAAGGCCTGTCCCGGTACACGTGTCTGTCGTCAGAATGCTGAGCAGGCCTGGCACACGGGCAGCGCACACACAACCGTGCGGTCCAGACCATGTGAGCAGGTCAGCCTCTGGATTCCTCAGTAAAGAGGCATTCACACCCAGGGGGAACATGGTTTTTCCAAAGGGACACATGTCCATGTCCAATAAGTAGAAGAACTAGCAGTTTGTCCTGGCCTACCTCTGACATGTTATTTAAATGTTTGACAAATCTATTGGATGGTTGAAGCAGTTGTAAGTGGTGTTGCCAGCTTAAGTGCAGCTCCTACCTTGCCATATCTATTACTTAGAAATGTCAAAGTACAGTGTAACTACCTGCCTATAATTGAATGTGGCTGTTTATAAAACAATAATTGATAATGGAAAATGCGAAGAGACCTTTGAGAGAGGCAAACAGAAAACAAAGTTTAACAAAGTTAAACTTAACAAAGTTTTCTGTTTCATAAATATCTGGGCTTTTCTACTCCATTTTGAAGTATTATTTAATTGATACCCAGAAAAAAAAAGATGGTATTAGTATCCACTTACAGATAAAAAATATTATTATAACAATCTAGAATTTATGTGTAATTTTAGAATGTTATTCAACTTTCCATGGCTTCTATATCCTCTTTATGATCATAAACAGCTTAAAAAGATACATTTCCAGCTACTGAGTTACTGGGAGGTATCTGAAGGCCACAAAAGATCAGATGTATCAGCTTCTTCACAAAGGAGTTCTGGACTGCTGACGTCACATCTCAGGCCTCAAATCATGACGATCAGCACTGGAAAACATCTCAGTAACCATCTAATCCAGTTTTCCAAAAGGAGAGATTTCTTCTTGGTAAAATGTAAGTGTGCATTTGACACCTTTACCACATGTAAAAATCATTTGCGATAGGCCTAACAGTGTGATCATACAAATCTGAAGCAGCAGCAGGATTATGCCGAGGCCAGTGCCTGGCATGCTGCGGTAGGTGTTCAATAAATGCTGCTTTTGACTAATAGATGACTGATGAGCTATCCAGGAAGTAAACCTCTTCATTCCAGCACTATTCAAGTGTCAAGAGCCCCATCTGCTGGTCAAATGGGATTGGTCTGTGGCTCCACAGATGGTGATTAGAAAACCCATGTGTCAAAACCAATGGTGATCTAGCACCTCTTATATTAGCCTGGATACAGCTGGAGCCCATTCTACTAAGTGAAGTATCCCAAGAATGCCAAACCAAGGACCACAAGTACTCACCATCAAAATTGGTATTAACTGATCAACACTTAAGTGCACACATAGTAATAACATTCATTGGGTGTCAGGCAGGTGGGAGGGGGAGGAGGGGATGGGTATATTCACGCCTAATGGGTGTGGTGTGCATTGTCTGGGGGATGGACATGCTTGAAGCTCTGACTCGGGTGGGGCAAAGGCAATATATGTAACCTAAACATTTGTACCCCTGTAATATGCTGAAATGAAAAAAAATTTTTAAAAAACCCATGTCAGAAAATTTTAAGATTAAAAGGAATATCAAAGATGAAAGTGGCATTAGAGATCATCTGACCCAATCTTCTTATTTTATAAATGAAGAATCTTGTTATAATACTGACATATTTCCAACCAGAAGAAGTGGAGAAAGTCAAATATTCTAATTTATCAAAATTATAGTTTGTGCAAAGAGTAAATCTGAGAAATATTCACTGTGATACCGACCATGAGTATTAAATTTTATAAGATGAAATTAATTTACATATTAAAGATGCTTTCTGGTTTAAAATTGCTGCCCAGTTTTCTCAGGGGAAAAGGTGCTATGAGATTTGGACTTGCAGTCAAACTAATGTTTGAATGGAGTTTTGACCACTGCTAGCTGTTTCTTGGTTGAGATATTTACCTCTCTGGCTTAATAAACTTCAACCTTAAAGTGCGAGTCATAATACTCCACCATGAGAATGAAAGATCACCTATTTAAAATACAATGGCAAGCGCACAATAGGAACCCCAAAATTGGAGAATGAAGAGCGGCTGTGGTTGTTGCTATTATTAACACTGTGGACTAACAGTAGCTTTCCTACATGTCTAATTCCACAATTGTCAGGAGAACTGAGGCAATGTAAAAGTAATGCAATGTAAAAACTTTCCAAAGCTTGCACTTTGGAAAGAAAAACTGGCTTTTAAAAAAAACTTCTTATTGAAATATAACATTCAGAAAGAAAGTGCACTAATCCTAAGTATACAACTCAATACATTTTCCCAAAGTGTACACACTCATCTAAGTCGTACCCAAATGAAGAAACATACCAGCAACCCCAAAACCTCGCCTCACATTTCTTTCTGGTCACTACCGCCACTGTCCACAGGAAAGACTGACTTTCAACAACGAACTAGAATATAGGACAAGAAGTGTATGAGGACCCAGTAGAAAGGACAAGGATTGAGAGCTACGTACTCTTCAGATCAATCCCAGCTGATCCCTGTCAAATGGAGACAACAATGTCTCCTAGCATGAATTATTGTAAGGGTTGGAAATAACATATACAAAGCAGCCAGCATAGTCCCCTCCCTTGTTGACTTAGCCGGCTAGTGCTTTTCATGACACTAAGAACGTGACTGGGGTCCTTGTTAGAATTAAATGAAATGACAGATATGAGGTCACTTTTGGAAGTTGAAATATGTTATTCTACAAGCATAAAATGTATGTGAAACGATACAGTACAGCAATTTCCATGGGGCGGGGTTAAAATTGTTAGCTGTTTTCTTATCATCTCGGTTAAAATAGTGCAGACAGTCGGGGCACTGACTTACAGCCATTTCAACCTATTAACCTGGTCAGCCCTTGAGCGCTCTGTGTTTAGACCGGCACTCACACTCTGCTGTCAAGGGAAAACACTCTTTCTAAGGTGGAGCAACTGCCAATATGAGCACTTAATGGCAAGTGCAAAGCTTCATCCTCGATGGGAGGCACGGAAGACGCGGACTTTATGAGGAGGAGCTGCCATCCGTTAACCCAAGGCAGCTCCTGGGCCTTCGGTCTAGCGGTGCTGCTTAGAAACTATTTCCACCCTGCAATGGACTTAGCATAAATCATAAAAATGCTTTTTCAAATGCACATGGAAATAAAAGCAGACATTCCACACTTCAACTCTATTTATCACACGTGCCAGCGTGCGCTCATTTCCACCCGCCCATCCCCAGAGAATGGATAATCACGCACTGAATGAAAGTATGGGGGGGGGTGAGGGGGAAAATATCTACAGATAAGCTGAGAACTAATATTTGTTTAAAGAAAATATTGGAAAAGAAAGAGAACTAACATTTACGGAGCACCTTCTATGTTCCAGAGGCAGCACATTATCTCATTTAATTCTCATAGCATCCCTATGGGACAGGTATTGTTATTCTCATTACTAAGAGGAAAAGGAGGCTCAGAGAATCAAAGTAACTCACTGCAGGTGACACTGCTCGTAATTGGCAAAGCTGGCGTATGAACCCAAATTTGATTGATCCCAAAGCCCGAGTGCCTAATAACACATGACAGTGCCTGTCTGGACGCATATAACCATTGCTGAAACACCGACATTAACTTAAACTACAAGTATGCAGCCACCAAAAAGGCTGTACTGATCTAACTATAAGCACCCCAAACACAATGCATATTCTTTCAAGGACTTTATTTTCAAATGAATGTAGATAACCTAGAAGAGAAGAGTGATCATAAGAGAATCAGACCTCATGTTTCTGAGCCTGAAAAACTAGAAAAATGGTTAACCTGAAACAATGGAGGCACACGACAGGATTTTAGTACTTCAGATGTTGGCTGTCACTATGCTGCACAGTTAGGTATGTTCTACATAGACACGGGTGGAACTGAAACCAACTAAAACAAAAAAAAAATAGCTTTCTAACAGACAGATCTGAGGATGGAATGGGCTGCCTTGAGAGGTAAGGAGGTTCCATCACTAGTAGTATCAACAGCAGTTAGAGGACACCTCATTTTGGATAATGAAATTTGAATTTGAATTTTCTTGCATACTTTATAACAAGTTATATGAACTAAATGTCATAAACTTGGTAGCAACTGGACTTCAGGTAATCTTGCCAAGAGGTAGCCAGACCGTTGGGTGCAGCAGGGCTGGGAGATGACCAAAGAGGAGGGACGAGGTAGGAGTTAACATTCAAGAGTGCAGTGGCAGGATCACAGCACAATGCAGCCTCCAACTCCTGGGCTCAAGTGATCCTCCCTCTCATCCTCCTGAGTAGCTGGGACTACAGGGATGCACCACCATGCCCTGCTAATATTTTTCTATTTTTTGTAGAGATGGGGTCTCACTGTTTTGCTCAGGCTTGTCTTGAACTCCTGACCTCAAGCGATCCTCCCGCCTAGGACTCCCAAAGTCCTAGGATTACTGTCATGTACCACTGCACCCAGCCAAGATTGACTTTTCAAAATAGCTTTATTGAGATATAACTGATATATTTTTTAAAAAACTACACATATTTAAGATGTATAATTTGAAAAACTTTAACCTATGTATATGTTCTTGAAGCCATACCACAATCAAGATAATGAACATAAGCCAGGCGTGGTGGCTCATGCCGGTAATCCTAGCAACTTGGGAGGCCAAGGAGGGAGGATCCCTTGATGCCAGGAGTTCCAGACCAGCCTGGGCAACAGAGACCCCTGTCTCTAAAAAATAATAATTATTATTATTTTTATTATAATACCCTACAAGGCATCCTGCCAACCATATTTTGAAACCTTAGACAGTCACAAGATAGGACTAAATGATTTACAGACCAAAAAGTCAATAATACTACCAGTTAAAAAACAAATGTAAAAGGTGTTAATTATAAAAATTATTTATTTCTGCTCCTTCCATACATCTTATTGTTCAGGAAACAGCCTTACACACATCTCTGAAATAACCTACTGTCACACACTCTGTTTAAAGGCAAAGCACCATAGGCAAAGCTGATCAGCTGTCCAGAGTTCTCAGTTTATGGAATCATGCTTCCTGATTTTACATTAATTTCTGAAAATCAGAAATGTCATTTCCCAAAAATGTTAAGGGGATTGTAAAAAATAATCATTTTATTTAATATTATAGTTGTAGATATGGAGTATATTTTAAGGAATGAAAAACTAAGAAGAAAACACCACTTAACATTGTTGGTACGTCAGTATAGGTCTGCAGGAAAAAATACTGTGATAAACTTGTCTTTGATACCAAGAAGAAATTCTAGTCCAAGCTTTAGTACACTTCACCAGATAATTCTTTTACTGCTGCTCTTCATTCTTTTCCACATTTCATATTAGAGGATTGGTACAGCCTTTAAAACTTCATTAACAGGAGCAAATCCAGTATCCACTGATTTCTTTTCAAAAGGCACTCTAACCCATCAGATAGCCTCTGTAGAAATAAAATCAGAAGCACGAAAAGTGAAAGGAAGCAACATTTCAAAGTGCCCAAATTTTATGATGAATCAAATCAAAATCCAAAAATATAATTGTGTGATTTCTCATTATATTTCTTATTTCACATCTCGCCCCCTGACCCCAATACATAAAAAAATGACCAGGCCCGAGTTCTATTACCCTTTCCCCTCAAAGTATAAAGTTACAAAGCAATACGCTGAACGACACAGAATAAGGAGACAAAAATGTTACGTAAAAGTTAAAGTTAAGAGTCAATCAATCTGCACTGGACTCAGAATTGCAACATAAATCAAACTGTTTTATGGAAAGAAACTAGTTTGGATTTCTAAAAACCCTAATATTACCAGAGGAGAAACTGGGAGAATCAGGAGCTATTCATGCCTGGAAGGTGGGCCTTTGAGCCCTCAATAAACAGTGTCCAGAAAAATCTGCCCCTGCACCTCTATTACTTTAGGAAATGTCTGGATAGCACTTAGGTGCTTTAGCTGTACCTGTTGATAAGGTCAAACTTCTATTGATCAAATAAGAGATCTTTTTACTAAATGTACAAGTTAAGCTCTGAAATCCCTTTTAAATTAAAGCATGTTACAAATTTCCACACTTTTCCTTTTGCAATAAACCCTTGAAAATCTATTATTAATTAAGGATCTATAGAATCAGGAAAAAAATAGAAAAATCATGTAAAAGTATTCACATTAAGAAAGCGTTTAATACACCATGTGTTCACTGATGCTTTCAGAACGTCTCTCCTTTTGACCCTGCATCTACGGCTTACTGGGTCAGCCTGGCCACACCTCACTCAGTTTCATCATCTGCACACGGGTTACCTCACACAGGGTTTTAAGGATTATATGAGAATCTACTCACGTCGTACCTGCTACTCATAATAATAAGCACTTGACAAATGTTAGCTGCTATTATTAGAGTCTCAAGTTTCTTCATCAGTAAGGTAGGGTTTAAGAACTACTTTGTGTCCAACAAGCCATGATTTAATGAGAATAAAAAGAATTTAATTTAAAAATTTTTTAAAGAAAAAAGAAAAAAAAAAGAAAATCAGAACTACTTTGTATAATAACATTGAAGTCTGTCTGCTTCAGGGCTTGGCTCACATTAAGCACTTAAGAATGTGAGTTTCCTCCCTTCCAGCTGCTAGACTCAACCTGACTCCCTACATGACTTGGATCTATGTGCAACCAGTAACCTGCCCAGAATTTATGCCCCCTTTTCCTTCTGCTGTTATCAGCCTGGCCAGTCCACATTTTAAGTAAAGAGAACTTTCATCTAACACAACCACCTTTACAACTCTAATATAACCCAATACTTCTCAACTCACCCACTCTAAAAGTCAATAAAAATTAAAAAATCAAAAGGTTCTTTAAATATATATATTGACTTTGAGGACTTCACGTAAACTTGCTACTATAATGCCTGATGGTTCACAAAAAAGATACTTTAAGACTTAAAGCTTTGGCTGGGCTTGGTGGCTCACACCTGTAATCCTAGGAGGCCAAGATTGGAGAATCGCTTGAAGTCAGGAGTTCGAGACCAGCCTGAGCAAGAGCAAGACCCTGTCTCTACCAAAAATAGAAAAATTAGCTGGGCGTCGTGGAATGCGCCTATAGTCCCAGCTACTCAGGAGGCTGCGGCAGGAGAATCACTTGAGCCCAGAAGTTTGAGGTTGCTGTGAGCTATGATGACACCACTCGCCTGGGTAACAGAGAGAGACTCTGTCTTGAAAAAAAAAAAAAAGTAAATCAAGAATTCAAAAAACAACTAGAGATAGAAGCCACCATAACCGATCTTCTATTTAACCTTTATTTTAAGGCATCCATTCTTTAAACAATCATTGAGTGTCTTCTGCATATTAAGGCAGGCACTGTGCTAGGTTAATGCTAACACAAAAATTTCTCAAAATACTATGACATACACTAACGCATTTAATCCTTGCAACAATCCTAAAAAGGTATGTGAAACAAGTATTAATAGTATTCTCATTTTACAGGTGAAGAATATGAGACTGTAGGGGCAATTAAGTGGTTTGCTCAAAATCACAAGGCCAGAAAGGAACAGAAGCAGCATTAAAACACCAGTTTCCTCACTCCTGGTCTACTATCTTCTCCAGCGGTCCTAGATACGGAAATCTCACTGTCTTCTTTTAGAAAAAGCAATAGTTCATTTATTTATTTTTGAAACTGTGGCCAGAATCCAACTTGAAACATAGAACTTTCAAGACTCTGTTTATCTTTACAATGAAAACACTGACGCTGACATTATGCTTGAGGGCACATACGACACCTTCTCATTTAATCTGGACAGGAACTCTCTGAGCTACCTTATTAACTTCATTTCAGGTTTGGAATTTGAGGCCAAGAGAGTTCACAGAACTAATGCAAAGTCTCAGAGCTAATAAGTGGCAAGCCCCAAGCTGGACTCCGAATTGCTCACTTTCTCTACGACACACTGCTTTCAGCAGCTGTACTAATGTTTTGTTTCTTCAGAATCACCGCTATCGTCTGCTATCGTTGGCTAAAAATGAACCTTGGATATGAGATTTCACTCACTGACACAACGCAGCTGCCAGACCCTCGACAGCCTTAATTTTATGGAATATAGCTCCAGATCTGGAGGCAAATGGAAGAGACTCTCAAACATCTGAAAGGTGGTTACAAAGCCAAGCCATTGAGCTCTCCTGCAGCCAGTACTGACTTAAAGGGCAATCAAATAGCTAGGTTATCTATTTCCTCAAATCATATAATAACCAGCAAACTGAAAAGAGAAGGAAGGAAAGGATGAAATTACAATAGGTGTACACTGATAACAATGAGACGTGACAGGTTACCCTGAGGAAATAAACTAAAAAAACTGAAAAGTAGGCCAGGCGCGGTGGCTCACGCCTGTAATCCTAGCACTCTGGGAGGCCGAGGTGGGTGGATCGCTCAAGGTCAGGAGTTCTAAACCAGCCTGAGCAAGAGCGAGACCCTGTCTCTACTATAAATAGAAAGAAATTAATTGGCCAACTAAAAATATATAGAAAAAACTAGCCAGGCATGGTGGTGCATGCCTGTAGTCCCAGCTACTCGGGAGGCTGAGGCAGGAGGACCGCTTGAGCCCAGGAGTTTGAAGTTGCTGTGAGCTAGGCTGATGCCACGGCACTCTAGTCCGGGCAACAGAGCGAGACTCTGTCTCAAAAAAAAAAAACTGAAAAGTAGTACTATGTACAATATAAATACAAAATGACCCTTAATTCAATAGGTAAAATCTTGCTTAATGCTCAGTGTCCAACAAATAACAGGTATCAAATAAATATCTGCTGTATACAAATGTGAGTGTTAAGGCAGCAATACAACCTAAACATTTTAGAATAGAAAGAAGTCTGTCAAAAATGGATAAAATAATGTTTTAGTATTTGTAGGGCTAAATTTCAGTTACATGAAAGAATCACATATGTGAATCATATCACTCCCTAAATGATATTAACTTAAGTATTGAAGTATTACTATAATCTTATTTTTTCTTTTTCATTTCCCTTCTCCCTGTAAGAGAACTTTTCTGAACTGATCCCATGGTCTCAGGAGCTCCCAGCTTTTCTCATCAGGCTTAATAAACATTACTTCAAATTGTTAAAAGGTCATTTTCGCCAGTCTGAGTAAAGCAGGCCTTTTTTCCTCAATGATGCAGCAGAATCCATTTAGAGTAGTTTTATACCTACAGGTTCATGACAGACTTGCCTAAAGGCAGAAACCCATACCTCTTCTTCCAGTCTAACACCTGCCTGATCTTAGGCCATTACCAACCACACTACCACAGGCCAGCTTTTATTTTTATTTTAATTTTTAAGATTCTGCTTTTAAGTTAAAACTGTTAAATAGTGGAGGCTAAAGACAATCTAACGGCCATTCATTATTTTTCAGAAAAAACATGTAAAACTTGTACCAAAGTCTTCTATCCCTGCCTAAACATCACTAAACATCATTTTTTGACTGTGTGCATTTAAAATGTACTGAACACACACACACACACACACACACGCACACAGTCACATACACAATTTCACATACACGATCTCATAAATTATATTAGAAAATGTTTATTTTCACAATGAAAATTGCTTCTTTGAAACTCTGTACTAATAGTAGGGACTAAAATTTAATTTTTCATTTTAAATGTATTGCTATATATGCAAATAGTTAATAAACAGTCATTCATTTTATTAGCATCCACATTTCTTCAAAAGTCAAGGCATCAAATAAAGTCATGTTTTAATTAGTAAAATTATATTAATAGTGGAGACATCAGGTCTTTAAAGAAGCATAAATCAGAAAACAGAACCAGGCTGGGCACGGTGGCTCACGCTTATAATCCTAGCATTCTGGGAGGCCTAGGCGGGAGGATTGCTTGAGCCCAGGAGTTTGAGACCAGCCTGAGCAAGAGCGAGACCGCGTCTCTACTATAAGTAGAAAGAAATTAATTGGCCAACTAAAAATATATAGAAAAAATTAGCCGGGCATGGTGACACATGCCTATAGTCCCAGCTACTTGGGAGGCTGAGGCAGAAGGATTGTTTGAGCCCAGGAGTTTGAGGTTGCTGTAAGCAAGGCTGATGCCACAGCACTCTAGCCTGGGCAACAGAGTGAGACTCGGCCTAAAAAACATCAACAACTAACCCTAAATAAACTAAAATAACAGAAAGCAAGACCACATACTCAGTAAGTGTTTCAATGCTGTTTTCTCTTTTTTTTAAAAGTACCTCTTGCTAAAGGTAATATCTGACTCTTTGTGGAAAAGAATTCCATCCTGAAGGTTATCATAGTATACCTTAAAGCATAGCCATACTTTAATCTCAGATGCTAGAAACTAAAGTTGATTTGGAAAAACCATTGCCTACCTATGTTTTTTAACATCTTTTTTGTTATTGTTATTCCACTCACTATTTTCAAACTGTTAGGACATCACAGGTAATTTGTGTAAAAGGAAGACACACCCCTTCCCTGCTAGTGATACTAAACCAAACTCTGGTGTGTGCAGTGTGGAGGCCAACAGACTTTGTTCATCATCTCCTTTGGGGCCTGCAAATATTCCAGGAAAAGCAAGACTGTTGCTTCCTTTTCGTATCCAAAACTGTCCATTGTTTCTCCCCATTCCAGACCCAAGGTGCCAGGCATTAGGAGCAGTAGATGAGAAATGATATCAAAGAGGGAACCATAACTATAAATTCATTCCTCTTACAATTCAAATCTAGATTTAGCTGCATAACAACTTACAGAAAGTAGCAACTTTTTGTTTAGACCACTGTTCTGCTTTGATTAGATCTAAACATAATCTCTACCTGACGGTATGGGGTATACCTCAACCCAGAGTATACCCAATTTCCCCACCCTCAAGCTTAGATTTAGTCAATAATCTTGCATACTAGCCTATAAAATGGGGGTGGGAAGACCAATGGTTACATAAATAATCGTAAAAGTAAGATGGAGGCAATCCAGAGAATTAAACACTTGCCAAAGCTTTTTTGTAAGCATTAGATAGCTCTGTTATCTTAAAAGTCAAATGCAAGAGCTAAAAGACTAATACTTCTTTTCTTATTTAACACACATCCTACAGAGAAGGCCTAACGCTGTAAGGAAGAATGAGAACTCTGGGTACAATAAGAACAAATCTGGTTCTATAAGCAAAACCAGGTCACTTCCTCTGTTCTGCGACATGCCTCCAAAGGCTTCTTCTGCTTTGGTTGTTAATTTTCAGAAGCCTCTTTATCGTCTCTGGGAGCCTCCTCTTTTCTTGGTCTGCTATGAAAACTTCAGTCTCTTACGTACCAGTATCCTTTACTAGGCTATGCTGGCTTATTTCCAACAGGGGCAGAAAAACAGGGAACAAAAGGCAGAAGCTGGAGTACCTAAGTCTTCACACAATTTAGCCAATGGCCAGAATTGTTTTCCCCAGACGAAAATAAGAGCCCCTGGCAAAGGAGACTGAGGGGCTATTCCGCCACACAGAAATTCAGCTGACAAAGACCACTCTGCTCTCTTCCTATCCTGCCAGGTCTAAGACAGGAACGTGATGATTGCGGTGGGATAAGTACTTCTTGCTTTCTAGGGGAAGCCTGCAAATTGTACCCCAGAAGTCTTACAGACAAGGCACAGGTTAAACCATAGAACGAGTGAACCTGTGAGACTCCAACACACTAAGAAATCAGGATAGTTGACAACTGATGTTTAACATAGTCCCTAAAAAATAAAATTCCTAAGAGCTGATCTTTGTGTTGTGCTTGTCCAAGTTACTAATGAGAATATATGGAAATGTGGTTAGACTTCTTCATATTTCAAATTAATGATTATAAGCGGAATTGTAAAAGATGCCAAAAAACAATTTATTTTTCTTCTAAAGATTTTGAAAGTTTTGAATCAAAATCTTTAACTATCTATCTATCTAGCTATCTAACTATCTCCTTTTCCCATCTCTGTGAGGGGCAACAATTCTCCTTTCCCATTCAAGACTTACTGGGTTTTCTTCATACCAACATTCAAACAGCAGCAATAATCAATCAATGGCTTGAAAATATTTCCTACTATTATCATTACTACTGGAATCCTATGTTACAGATTAACCAAAAGGCACTTTAGAAAACAATAAATAACTATCTTCACCCAGTGATGCTGAGACAAAATAAATTTTCTCATCAACGTGCATGGGGATAACAGCCAAGAAGACCTTTTAGTTTCAATTTTGCTACTAACTGTAGCTATAACCTTGGGCAAGTCACAAACTTCTTTGGTTCTTGGCCTTTTCACCTGTTTAAATGAAAGTTAAATTAAATTTCCTACGATTTTATGCTGTCTAGATAATCATTTACCAATTTTTAACATAAATTAAACTGCTGATTACACAAACAACTTACGGCAGTTTCATTCTCATGAATACTCTAGCCATGAAAAAACTCAATAGAACACAGACGAATCCAATGAATAGAAGAAGAAATCTATTGAGTTTTGGAATATTTGGTGCATTGGATCGGTCCAGGATTATGAAACCTAAACCTCCCATTGTAAACAGGAAGCTGGATGCAAGTCCTTCCATAATATATTGTCCATTCACTCTGAAAAAGAAAAGAACGACCATAGTAAAACAATAAAAATTTCTAGAAAAGTAAAAATTTTTTCCCTTTAATGCAATTCCGATTTCTGCTTTGTGCTAAAACTTTTTGTGCTACTTTTTTTATTCTTACCTTTATAACTACTTTACTACACCTCTGGACAGTCATCTGTTCATTCATTGAACAAATATTTATTGAGAGTCTATTAGGTATCAAGCATTGTTTTAGATTCTGGGGATACAACAATGACTAGAATAGACAAAAATCTTTGTCTTCATGGAGCTTACATTCAGAAGTGTTTTAAAACCTTAATAAACACAACTGTCTATATAAGTATTCATATTTTAATTATTAGCTGAGAAAGGCCAATTATTTTATGTATATGAACCCTTTACCCAGAACTTCAGCTTAGTTTTTAAAAGTTATGCTATTTAAATTTCTATTATCCATTTCAAACTAATTTCGAATTGGTTAGAAGTGTTTCTTGAAGTTTGATGGTAATAATTAATAAACTTCTTGTTCCAAGGGGAAATATTTTAAAAGTAAGTGTTCTTAAATAAAGCTCCATGAACCTCATAAGGACTTCAGTGAGCTATAAACCCTTATTATTACACGCAAATTTGTGTGTATATATACAAGGTCTATCTGGAAAGTATCCAGCCATGTAACCATTCCCATTATATTAACAATGGCTGGATACTTTCTGGACAGCCCTTGTATATGTATCTGATTTTTCCAGAAATACAGAGCTTTCAACATACTCTTAGAGTTCAGGGACCTCAAAAAGCCAATTTCTCTGTTAAAGGGATGATTACGCATAGGCATATATAAAGAAGATATATATTTTTTGCTAACTGTTTTCATTGAAAACACAATATATGCACCAGGTTCAAAATTCAAACAGTGCAAAAGAGGACACTATGAAAGGTGTCCCCATCATCAAGATCTCCTGTCATTTAGCTCCCCTCCCCAGAGAATCAAAATCATTATTTCCAGGAATATTCTCTGAATACACGGCATTACTGTAAATCTAAATATAAACATACAGCTATGTTTAGGTAGGTATTTATCAAGTAGATTTTATTTTATTTTTTTGCAAGCATGAAACGAAGGTTATTGAGGAAGGACAAGATCGGTTCACAGAGCAAGAGCAAGATACATTCACCACAGATGACGAACAGACTCCCTGTCATAACAAAAGGGCCTCAAGTAGATTTTAGAAAGTAACGTAAACATGGTTCAGGTGAACCAAACCACGCTGGAATGGTGTTTCATTGCTGAAATGAAACCTTCAAGTCTCAAAAATTAATTTTGTTATTTAATGGTGTAGCCCAGGGTCCACAAAAATACTTTCTTAAATGCCCATATAGTAAAAATCTTAGGGTTGCAGGCCATATGGCTTGCGTCACACTTACTCAGCTCAGCTACTATACCTTGAAAGCAGCCACAGACTATATACACACAAATGGGCGCGTCTGATTTCAATAAAACTTTATTTACAAAAAAGTGGCTCTAGTCTGCTGACGCGCAGAGTAGTTTATAAATGTGTTTTAAATTGACACCCTCCTTTAAATTGGTGATGCATCAATCACTGTGAAATACTTTATTTCCTAATAAATGAATAAATAATATACTCCTACTCTTGCTCTTGCCCCACTTCCTGGCATTTCAGAATTCAGCATTTTAAAACAGCTGTTGTCTAAATACAGATGGATCTCATAAGTTTTACTGTATTTTTAAATAAGCAGGCATACCCCAACAACCTTCTTTCCTGCTACCAAATCACTCAAAAAGCTATTTTTACCTGTAGGCCAAGAAAGCTACTGGCCTCTGATGCCCATGTTCATCAGTCATAGAGCCAACACTTGGAGGTTCGACAATGACATCATAAATTATTCCTAAATGAAAGACAACAGAGAAAATTAGACTGGATTTCTAATTTTTAAAAATAAGATTATAGTTTTCACTGTCTCTAAAGGTTCATTTACTTTTATACAGGACTGTTTTGATTGTATTATTATAATTAAATGAGGCTCAGCTAATTTAAGCTACCAATAAGCCATTCATTCAGATAGTAAACTCGATGTTTTAGAATTACTTCTAAAAAAATGTTATCTCTAAAAGGAGTACAAATTTCATAAGGAAATTCATTCACTAACAGTTGCTCATACTCAAGATGACTCTACGATAAAGGAGATTTAGCATTAACGGCTATATTTTAGTTCGAGAAAACGGTCCACATATGCTTGGATTTGTTTCTAGAAATGGAAACGTTAATGAGAGAAATTTTCTTGCTTAAATGTAAAACAAGGACATTTTAAAATCACACCATCAGGCAGACTAGCAATACAAGACA
This sequence comes from Lepilemur ruficaudatus, assembly GCA_963574885.1. Lineage (NCBI taxonomy): Eukaryota > Metazoa > Chordata > Mammalia > Primates > Lepilemuridae > Lepilemur > Lepilemur ruficaudatus. Next base: position 26,356 of record CAUYRT010053586.1, read on the forward strand.
TTCATAAACATTAATGTTACTGTTCATCATTATGTCATAATGTCATGATATTAACGTTAATGTTCATCAACATAGTTTTCACAATCTCCACCGTCAACATCTATCTACTCTTTACTTTCTCACTGTTTTCAAACATCCTCATCTCCAGCCTTTCTTAAGCAAAGCAAGCCTGTGTCTCCCTCACCCTAGCCTGACAAAGCATTCACACAGGAATTCCCTTATCTTCTCCCCACCAGATCTACAAACTCTTGGTACCAGCATCCATCCTCTCTCCTCTCCAGCTACACTAAAGAAGAGTCCCTCCCCCTATCAGTATGGGATCCTTTCTGCAGTTATCAGGACTCCATTCCCTCTTGCCTTCTCAGGGACTTTGTTTCTTTGGACATCTGTTCTTTCTCCTATATTTTCAACTTCTCTTTCCCTACATCAAGCCCTCCCTGGACTTCAGACCCTCCTAGATAATAATACTATTTCTAATCTTCCTTTTTGAAAGGGAGTCAGACTTCCTTCTGGAAAAAATTAGGCAAACTTGCTATCTTCCCTTCCTTATTTACCCATCCTTCAGTCTTCAACTCACTCCAATCTGGCTTCTGCCACCACTGAGACTGCTCTAGCAGGTTGTCAAAGAGTTCCATGTTGTCAAATTCAACGGACACTTCTCAGTTCTCATCTTAGGAGGCTTCCCAGAAGTACTCAATCCAGTTTAGTAAACCCATTTTCTTGAAAAACACCCTTTTTTAAAAGACTTTTGTGACACTCCTCTCCATGTTTTCTTGCAACCTCTCTACTGAGCCTCCTCTTCTATAAAACCGCTAAATGTTGGAGTCCCTCAGGGCTTGGTCCATTGTCCTTTTCTCTCTACATTGAGCTCTCCAAATTGAGTTCCCAGGGCTTTCAATTCTATGCACTAAAGACCCTCAATGTGACAAGACCTCTCAAATAACATTAACACCATTGGAGCTAAACTGCTTAAGAACAGGGACTTTGTCTATCTTCTTCAATATCTCAAGGGAGTTCAGTAAACATTTGCTAATTACCAACTTCAACACACACCTCTTCACAGGTCTAGAATCCTATCTGCAAATTTGACATATCCAATTAATTATATCCCAAAGTGACCTCTGGTTTACCATTTCCCACCAAAAACTTTATTTCTTCAATCTTAGAAAATGACACTTTCATCTACTCAAGTATTCAAATCAGAAATGGGTAAGATTCCCTCACACTTCATTCTTTCCTTATACCCAATGAATCCATCAAGATTTACTGAATCTACTTCCAACATATTTTTCATTGTATTATCCTCCATCTCCACTGCCATCAATATAGTATAGTCTAAGTCGACTACAAAAGCCACCTAATTGGTTTCTAGATCCCATATTTGTCCTACTTTTCCTTCTGCATAGCATACCCTTTCCCCCAACCCTTCAGATTTTGACTTACATGTCATTCCCTCAGGAACCACATTCCAATCTAGATGATGCTCCCAACTCCCACTATTTTCTCATAACCTCTTGTTCTTTTCCTTCATTGCATTTGTGACAATTTTTAATGGAAAGAAATTATGTGCTATTTAATATGTCTCAACCATGACATTATAAGCTTCAAGAGGGCAGAGTCCTTAGGTTTTGTTCAATTATCTCCAGTACCCAGTGCCTAGAACTCAATAGAGACTCAATACTATTTGCTATTTCTCAGCAATAAATATTGTTTGTTTATAAAAGTACACTTACAGTTTTTAGAAGAGACTCTTTTCCTCCCAGTAGCAAAACTAGTTCATCATACATGATACTTCATGGACTTGGTCACTAAAAGGTGTCCTTTCTACTTTCCCCCAGTGGTTAGAGCAATCTCCCCAATACAATAATCAACAGGGGAAAAGTGGCCAGAAGGAAAACTAAGGCTTCTCATGAAAGATCAGGCTCCAAGGGAAGTAAGGATTACACCAAAGAGACTAGCAGATAAAGAGTCTATTACTTATGTAAAAAAAAAAAAAAAAACCACATGCATTTAGTGTTTATTCAATACAGTAGTTATTAACATGCTGAGCAAATGTTAATGCTAATGCAATGCTAAATAGTGCCTTACCAACTAAAAAATATTTAAAATGCAATTTATTTAAATGAACATAAGATAACTGTCACTATTTTAGATTGGGGCAAAGGATAAGACTCCTCAGTGTTTTTTGTTTTTGCTTTTGTTTTTTGGTTGTTGTTATTGTTTTTTAATTTTAAAAAGATTTATCCTGAGCCAAATTTGAGGACCATGACCAGGAGCCACGCCCAAGAAGCCTTGAGCAAGCGGACTCTAAGACCTCTCAGTTTTAGATTCTTCCCTCTTCAGTGCCAACTATTCTCACAAAAACAGGTATGAAAAATAATGATTATATGGCCTCCCCCTTAAAAGTTGAAGTACTTTTGCTGTCCCTAATCTGTAGAGCTTTAATTTTCTAATTTCCAAATTAAGTACATAACTTCCCCAAATCTAAAAGTACAGTAGCTCAATCCTGAGTAAATCTCAGAACTGTGGCTCAAAAGGGTGGTGGCTCCGAAAAGACTGCAGTCGGATTGCCAACTCACCAATACGCGAGGAAACGCCCCTTTGCAATTTTCTATTCGAAAAGGACAGGATAACACGACAGATAATTCAAAAGCGTTTAACAGTAACGTTATCTTTATTTTTTAAATTCTCAACTTCTGGCCCAGATTCTTCTGCAAACCTCATCCCTAATCTCAAATATTGATCAAAACTGTGGTTTCGCAAAATGCAATTCTTAGCTATAGTAGATGATGCAAAAAGCAACATGGGACCCTGACTTTGAGCTAACAAACATAGAGACTGTCAAGTCTCTTCCAAGGTTCCAGGGGCCGCAAAGACAAGTTAGAAGTCCCACCGCACTTGACCGACCATGGAAGTAAAGTGGGACAAACTGGACTGTCCCAGCACCTTCGTCAAACAACGCGTGGCAGGCAATGAAAAGAGCAACAATTCTGGGCTTGAAAAATATATCTGACTTGGACCCCTGGGATTGGAGGCTGGCGGGAGAGCAAAGGCAAAGCGGGTAAGAACACGAGTTGTCCCACGATACAGGGCAGGGAGTGAAGGCGAGGAAACCTGGACGTTACCACTCGGGACCCCAGAGCTCCCCGCCAGCTTAGAGAGCAGAGAGATGCTCCCCCAGGGCCGAGAGGGCAGCGGACAGACTCGCCTCCCGGGCGCGCCAGCCGTCCGCGCCGCACCGCTCGGGCCCCGCCAGCCCGAGTTACCTCCGGTGATGAGGAAGTAAGACACCACCACCAGGGCGTACACCGTCATGGCCGACGGCATGTGCACCCAGGGCGGCTTCTTCAGCTTCAGGTTGGGACATTCGAGCACTAAGAACGGGACTCGGTACAGAGTCTCCATGTTGGTGGCAGCTGGGGCGGCTCTGGGCCTCGCGCCCACGCGCCACCCGGAAACAGGCCCGCCCTCCTCAGCACCCGCGCGTGCGCGGGGAGGGGAGCCGCAGATCCGCAAAGCTCGGAGGTAGTTTAGAGACCCATAGAAGAAATTAAGACATTAAATCAAACGAATAAATCACAGGAGTAAATATAACTAGTTACTTAATTTTCCTAATCTTAAATTGGAAAAAGAACTCAATTCTTTGCCAAGGGATTTAAATGTGATTTATGTACCTTCAAGGAGCTGCAGAGCGTCAAACGTGGCCAAGCCTGAGAAGCGGAGACAGCCGAACCCACCTGAGCCCCGCCCACTGTTGGCGCCGGGAACTTGGAAGCTGATTGGATGCGAGACGCGCTCGGTTCCCAGCGCTGGAGGATGAATGGGAACATTTGCGCGGCTCTGCCTTTCCTCTTGGCGGTTTTTCCAAGGGATTGAGAGAGCCCTAGGCTGCTGAGCTTTTACTTCCCGATGTAGTAGTGGTGATTATAGTAATAATAGTTATTATTATTAGTTATTAATGATTATTAATAGTTATTTAATGATGACTATCATGAATAGTTATTAACTGTTAATAATTTATAAAATAACATATTACCAATTTTTTAAAAATCCAGCCCAAATCTATCGTAGATACCCACAGGACATGCACAGGGATGCCTTCCTGCTGATATCTTGGCATAGGCAAAATACTATTCTGATTAATCCTTATTTTCCTTTCAACTTTGCTCCTCCCTCAGTCATCTCTTTGTTGGTAAATGGTGTAATAAAATCACTCAGGCCAAAAGTCTTGAAGTCATCCTAATTTCTCTCCTTATTAACCCTCTGCATCCAAAATATCAGCAGATCTTTTTGGCTGTACCACCAAAATATCTCTCATTCATTTACTTCTCTGGACTCCACTGCTGTCTCCCAGGTCAGAGCCACCATCATCTCTGGCCTGGGCTGCATTTACAATCCAAATAGATAAAAATATACGATACAAAATTCATCTTTGGAGGTGGACTGGATGATCTAAAAGGCTTTTTTGTTTTCTGTTTTGCTTTTCTTTTTACATAATTTTTTAAGACTCTACAAATGTCAATTTCCCTTTGGAGTAAGAGTTGAGTGACTGATTATACAAATCCAGAACACACTGACACATTATTGAGCCAATGTTTATATGTTTTTTATTTTCTTCTTACTAAGCCCATGATTTTTTGCAGGATGTCATGAATTGGTTCTGCACTTTTAATTAGTTAATGACTCAAATATTGAGAAATGGTTTGAAGACCATAATCATAAAAATATTTACAAACATCTGTATCTAATTCTAAGTACAGATGAGGTTTGCTGCTGTTACTGTTCATTAGTGAGAGTCACCCCAGAGTCTTATTCATCTATGCATTATGTTGGGTGGAAACATGATGATGCTATTGTCCTCATTTGAAAAGTAAGTTAAATATGATTCTAAAAGGTACACATCGATGCCAAGTTGAGAAGGTATCAACTGTGGTGGATTTGTATTATGTCAACTTTAGCTAAGCTGAAGTTACATTTCTGAGAAACCCTTCACTGCATAGTTCTGAATTAGTGTAGACCATAAGAGACATTATTATTTTTAAGAAACATTATTGTTTAAACTAGTGAAATAAATTTCCACTTCATCCTCAGTTATTTCTGAAAGATTAAAAATACCCAATTAAAAATAGTGGATTAATTAAATTGTAAAGCATCCATATAGTGGATTATTACACAACCATTAAAAAGGACACTAGAATTTTATTCTCTGGAATGGACAATGTTCACAATAGGCTTTAAATGGAAGAAATTGACTCACTGGTTATTATATGCATTTTTCAGGTATTGTGCATTGAAAAAGGTCTAAAGGGACATAAAGATGATCTTTTTTATGTGATAAGATTATGGATTCTTTTCCCCTTCTTTGAAACTGCTGTATTTCCTAATTTTCTATAATAAGTACATACACATTACTCTCCTAAGTTTTCTATAATATGAAAGTATATATTACTTTCATAATTAAAATAAAAATTTAAAATAGTGCTTTATTAGAACACAGCAGATGTCTCCCTTCTAGTCTTACATCAGCACATCTGTCTCTCTATCCAGGTGTCCACGGCTGTGTTCTGTAGGGGACAGATGACAATGCTGCTCATAATTACGTGCATCCAAGCGGGAGTGGCGGGGTGTTAATTGCTATGTACGATCAGACAGCCAATTGTAGTATCAGAAACTCAGTGTCTCAAATTCAGGGACAATACATTTTTCACCACTAAATTCCCAGCACCTCTCACAGTCCTGGCACATAGTGGCACATGAATGAATCAATGAATGAACTCTTGACTCTTCCACCTCTTTTGATTCTTCAATGTGTCATCTTAAAAATCAATCACACTTCCTTAATATTTCTTCAGTCTGTTCCCTCCTCTCCATCTCTATCACCACTGATTAGTTTGGAAACACATAACGTCCTGCCTCGAGTTCTCTCAACATTGCGGCCAGGGTGCTCTTTCTAAGAAACCGAACAGCCAGGTGAGGTTGTGCGCACCTATGATCCCAGCTGTTCAGGAGGCTGAGATGGGAGGATCCCTTGAACCCAGGAATTCAAGGCTGGCCCAAGAAACATAGTGAAACCCTGTTTCAAACAAAAGCAAAAACAAAAAAGAAACTGAACAAATCTTACTATGCCAATTAAGATGCTGTCTTCACTGCTAGCTAGAGAGAAGTAAGTAGCTGGATAAGAAGTAAAATTTGGCTTTGTATTCATTCTTTCTTTGCTATGTCATAGCTCCTTTCCATATGTCAATGCCTGTTTTGTGGAAATTGTGGGTGTGCTCTGAAGCCGTCTACCTGACCTAACACAACTCCCTCCCTTCCTTTGCAGAGATGAGGGGATCGATGAGAGTAGGCAGTACTGCTGGTGATGACGGTGTTCGCCATTCATTCCTTCATTCACTCAAGTATTCATGCAGCATGCCTCAGAGACGAGCTCTGTTCTAAGTGCTGGGGTGCAAAGATAACCAGTGCATGACACCTGCCCTCCTCTAGTGAGGAGAGGCACACCTGCAACCAATGGCAGAGCTGTCTGAGAAGTGCATGCTTACTGGGGCCAATTGCTTTGAGGGACCTGAGGAAGGGGTGATTAATTCTCACAAGCAGGAAAAGGCAGGCAACGGAAGTGCTCACTTTTGAGCTGGGGCATTGATGGAGGAGCTGGATTCTTTAACAGTTCGGAAAAGGCTTTTCAGGCCTGAACAAAGGCAGAGAAGTGGGGAGTCCAAAAGAAGGTGATGGCAAAGTGACTGGCTGACAGAAGAGTAACATGTGAAAGAAAAATCACTGGAGGTCTGACCTCAAGAGGGAGAATGAAGGCTGATTGGGGAGGGGCTTGCAGCATCATGATGTGTTTGGATTTCGTTATGCAGGCCATCATGAAGCATCGAAGCATTTTTCTTTTAAGTGAAATGATTGGCCATGTGTTTGGAAGATAGAAGGGAATGACAGAAAGACTTGAGGCAGAGAGACCTTTTAGGACCTGTTATAGGGGTAAGGGGAAAACTATAAAAGATCCCTTTTTGCAGAGAGAGATAGTGGAATTTGATCAAAAGTGGGTATGGGGCTTGGACACTCTGGAAAGAGAGGGCTCCGACGAAAGCAAACTGTAATAAAGGCTCCAGGTAGCTCTGCTGCTGTGTTGAGGAGCTGGACCAGAGAAGAAGGTTTTCCTGGAACCAGAGGAGGATGATGAGAAGGTGCTGGATGGCACAATCTGAGGGCAGAGTGGAGCTGCTGCCCCCAGGGACTCGATTATACGTGCACCCCTGCCTACCACCCCAGCCACACAAGGCCTGTCGGGGGGTGCAAGGAGAGGTCGAGGTTCTGCCACCTGCCTGATGGGAACTGTTAGTCTAGAAGGACCCTCCAGGTGGGCCCTTGGTGAGTTGGGGAGAGGGCCACTGGAGCATGGGAAAGGGGCCAGGGTTAGAGATCCTGGAGCCAGCAGCTTCTGGGGGACAGTGGCAGTCATTACAGCAGATGGACAAGCCTCACTGAACGGGATGGAGTAGGTACAGGTTTTTGTTTGTTTGTTTGTTTCGGAAGGGTCATAGACTTTTTGCAAAGCCGGTAAAAGCTAAGCTATGAACTCTTCTAGCAAAATGCCCACACATATCCACCAAATGTAGTGTATAATTACAGGAAGTTCACAGAATAAAATTAAAAGAGTGAGAGGGAAGAGAGCTGACGATGGGTGCCTGGGGACTGGCCCACGCAATTAGGAGGGTACCATAAAGTAAATACAGCAAGATCCAAGGAGCAGAGGAGCCAGGGGAGCAGTAGCAAGGAAGCCTCAGAAGGGGAAGTTTCCGACAAGTCAGAGCGAAACTGAAAGAAGTCACTGGGTTTGACAATTGGTCATTGGTGGCCTCTCGCCAGTAAGTATATCGTCAAGTGCACAGTGTTATAACGACGTAAGTTACTGAGCACGGTGCCTGGGACGTGGGATCATGGCAAATGCTGAATGAATCCACTGAAATTAAGCAGCGTGTTGGCCGGAGAAGCCAGATTGCAGAGGGGAGAAGTAGTGATGGGAATTTAAAAAATAATGGTAGTGGATGATTTATCCACCCAACACAGTGGGGTGTGAATGGAAGAAGAGAGCTGAGATGGTAGTGAGAGAGGTTTTTAAGGATGGTGAGACTTGAGCACGTTTGTATAAAAGGAGTGGAAATAATTGTGGAGAAGAAGGGAACAAAGATGTCAGAGGGAGGAGAAGGGGTTAAGTAACAACAAAATTAGGGCCATGACAGGACAGCCTAGGATACAACTCAACAGGGGTAAGGTTTGCCTTGGAAACAATCCAAGCCATCTTCTAAAGAAGAGAGCGCAGAAAGATCAGAGGCATAAGGCAATAACGCTTAGTGTCTACTGAGCACAAGAGTTGTATTAGGTTGTCTTATTAAGTCCATCCAATAATTCTTTGGAATCGGCATTATTGATCTCACTTTTTAGATAAGGAAACTGAGGCTCATAGAGATTGAGCAATATGCTCACGTTGACGCAAGTGGCAGAGCCCTGGCCTGCTGATTCCAAAGCCCATGCTTTTACGTATATTAAAGTTTTGAGGTGCCAAAGCGGAAAAGGAAGTTGCAGAAGTTCACATCGGATAGTTTCTATATTTTCAGCTACTAGAAGGCCGCTGGGAGTGAGTGTTGGATTAGGGAGAGAGGTAAAGGCTCGAGGCAGCTGCCACGGTGAAGAACGGATTGCATTAGGGGTCCAGATTAGCACACACACACAGATATTAAAATTTTTAAAAGAAAAATTACTGTAGATCTACACATCTTGACTTTGCTTGCAAATCTGGTGCAATTCACCTAAATAGCAACAGCGTGCTTTTCTGACAGCTGCCCGTGTGCAATTCCTCTCTGTGGCCACAGGAGGGCAGGAGTTCTCTTTTATAGGAATCACAATCTTGCATAATTTTATTCTTGACAAAATAAATGTATTCTTGATACCTTGAGATTTACAAACTGTATTTTTCAAGCATAATGAAAAGGCAAACGTATTTAAAAGAAACTCGCCTCAATGCTGTGATCAAATAAGTGCAATTAAACATTACATAAATGGAAAAGGCAGCTTCCCACGGCATTCAAGCGTATCTTTAAAATGCAAATGATTTATTCTTTTAATGATGAAAGAAATATCTTGTGAAAGCATTATTTTCAGATGAATAAAATATCAAACCCAGGGTATTTTTTTGTATTTAGTTGCCTTGCAAATCATATAGACTTGCAAACTTTAAAAAAAAATTATTTGGCAAGTTTTGATAGTTGAATCTTTGAAAAATAATTCCTAGTTAAGCTTTTACAAATATACTTATTAGATTTCATTTTTCAATTCAGAAATTTATAAAGAATAAATAACAAAAATGGCATACAACACCATCATTAGATGATTCCTGTTTTTAAAAAAATAAAATTACATGTTCAGAGTTACAAAATACAAACAATACAAAAGATAAAAAAAAGAAAATGAATGCCATCTTCCCCTTGTCCGCTTCTCTCCTTCCCTATTCCTTCTCCCTGTAAGTAACCACTATTAATAGATTCTTCCAATTTATTATTTTTCCAAAGAATGTTTTACAAAGATTAGGAATGGCATTTAAAACAGCAGACTTAGGCTGGGCTCAGTGGCTCATGCCTGTAATCCTAACACTCTGGGAGGCCAAGGCAGGAGGATCACTCAAGGTCAGGAGTTCGAGACCAGCCTGAGCAAGAGCAAGGTCTCTACTAAAGATAGAAAGAAATTAGCCGGACAACTAAAAATATATAGAAAAAATTGGCCGGGCATGGTAGTGCATGCCTGTAGTCCCAGCTACTCGGGAGGCTGAGGCAGGAGGATTGCTTGAGCCCAGGAGTTTGAGGTTGCTGTGAGCTAGGCTGACGCCACGGTACTCTAGCCCGGGCAACAGAGTGAGACTCTGTCTCAAAAAAAAGAAAAAGAAATAAATAAAACAACAGACTTAAATCTCCTCCAAAGGACTTGAACCAGAATGCACGCTGCGATTTGACTGCACATGTGAAATGTGACAGTGGCCTCGGAACCTGCGCAAATGACCAGCCATGCCCCCGCCAACTCCCCCTGACACCTTTCAGAGGGAATAGGAAATCAAAGTGCCTTCTCACCTCCTGAAATGACCTTTCCAGAGATAAAGTATTTGGGGCATGTTTAAGCAGCAGCTTCTTCTGTTGTCTGCCAGGAGCCTGGGAGAAAAAAGCCCCCTGTCTCCAGGACTGTCAGTTGGGACCTTTCATACACACGGAGGTCGATTGAGCAAAACAAAACAACAGAAAACATTCTAGCTTAGAAATGACAAGGAATTCACCCATATTTGTGCACACTGAAGAGAAAAGTATGTTTCTTATGCTGAATAAAATACCTAACTTTTTAAGAATGTTGTAAAATATTTCCATATGTACATTGTATCAAAGTCCTTTTCCCCAAGTTCAGTTGAAAGGAAATACCCAGAGCATTAGGCCCATCAGAAATGATGGCTCCAGTTGTGGTTTTCAGATGCCCTGACACGCTTCTGCTCAGAACTAATCAAAGACATCTTGGCACTTTCAGCTCGTGTGTGTGTGTGTGTGTGTGTGTGTGTGTGTGTGTGAGAGAGAAAGAGAGAGATTCCTTATAAAGAGGAAAAAAAACATTCGGGGTAAAACATGATATAGGAGGCTATCAGTTGACTTTTTGGTTTATTTCCAATATTATCATTTATCTTTAATCATTCCGAATGAGGAGACTCCATCTGACCATCTTTGATGCACTTGGTTTCTCTGTAAGTATGCAAGAAGGTGGTTCTTTTACTAGAAGCAGGAAAGAGAGCTACACGGAACATCTCCATCATAGACCACGCACTCTGCAGTGTGGACAACACAGGGTATTTCAGTGACCCTCAGAACCTCTGAAATTGTGATGATTTATCTTCATTTGTACAGGTGAAGTGACTAAGACGTAGAGAAGGTAAGAAAATTGCTCACAATCACCTTACTGGTTAATAATAGGCCTACAATTTAAACCCATGTTTGTCTAACACCAAATGGCACATATTTTCTACCATATCTTTGTTAAAGGACAATTCAAGACCCGTCTTGGTGAGAATCAGCTAGGAAGTCCTGGGCTCAAGTGATTCTCCTGCCTCAGCCTCCTGATTAGCTGGGATTACAGGGGTGCACCACCATGCCTGGCTAATTTTTAAAATTTTTCTGTAGAGATGAGCTCTTGCTATTGCCCAGGCTGGTCTTGAACTCCGGGCTTCAAGCGATCCTCCCACTTCAGCCTCCCAAAGTCCTAAGATTACAGGCATGAACCACCACACCCGGCCCAGGAATCTGAATTTTAACAAGCTCACCCAGAAGAGTCCCAATGAATCTAAAGTGTGAGAACCATTGACTACACTGTCAAACTCAGATTTTTGAAACAAAAAAGGAAATTTCAGATGACAAACCTCATCTGAGCCTCTGCTGTCCATGTTTAAAGACATGGCAATCCCAGCGTTAGCTTTGTATTTACATTGAATAGGGTGATCCTTGACTCCCAGCAAACTGAGTTACCAGCTTCACCTGCTTGAAATTTCTCTAGCAGAAGTCAATCTTTCAACCACCACCAGGAATTATAAAACTAAAAATATAAATACTCCTTGAGGGAACACACTGACTCATCTTCTCACAATGGCTGATAGCAGATGTGTTCTGAAATTAGGTTTTAAAGGAGATGAAAAGGAAACCAGAACTAGCACTTATTAATTACCTACCAGGTGGCAGCACACTTAATCCTTACAACCACCCTGGAAGGCAGGTATTTTGATTCCCCTTTCTGGGGTTCATAAAACAGACTCAGAGAATTTAAGTAACTTCTCAAGGCCATAGCATGACTAAGCAGTGTGGCCTACACTTTGTCCACTAGACCAAGCCACATACCTGTGTGTGTGGAAAGAGGGTATAAGGAAGAGGGCCTGGGAGAGGGGTCTACCCAGAAATTCCCCTTAGGGTCAGCTCCAGCATAGTGCCTGGTATTCACGCTGTGCACAGTTAATGTTTGTTAAATGAATTAATGTGAATTCTTTAAGCCAGTAAAGGAAACTTTCTAAATGTTAATGGAATTAAAACCTTTGATGTCTCCAAGTTGCCCAGAGTAGTGGTCCTCACACCTGTTCAGAAAGCAAAGCACTTAGAAATCAAGGTGCTCTTGGCAGAACATGATAGATTTATATATTATACCACAAATTACGTTACTGTTAATCAGATTTTGTGCAAACAATATCTACCACCAAAGAGTTAAGAAAAAATGTAAATTAGCAAATTCACCCATACAATTACATTTTCTCTAAAAACTGAGAATCTTAGATTACCTTGCAGAAGATCAAAGTTTTAGGGATTATTACTGTTTTCCAAAATGTTGGATCTGTCCAGGTCATATTCAGAAGAAAAAATAACTTCTCCTGATTTTATATAGTGGCTGCATTCCTGGAAATTTCAGTATTGATTAAAACCATGCAAAAAAATACTTTGTGTGTTCACATTTAAATGGAGTTTACCAAGGCTTGGATAACAAACAGCATTCCCACATACATAAAAATCTGATTGGATGTGGGGAAGTCATGTAAGACTCAGGATGGTTTGTTGATGACCTATACATGATAGAAATGTCCGGCATCAATGCACCAGAAAATTTCCCAAATGCCTCATAGGTGCTGCCCAGCTTGAATCATTGATTTAAACTATCTACCAAGAGTTGTAAGCAGCTGAACTAAACAGACTGTGAACTCCTGGGAGGCAGTGGTGATATCATATTCACCATCAGAGCCCCATTCAGGGACTGGAGCACGGCAGATATCCAATCCATCATCAGGACAATAAAATGAATGAATACACCCAAGAATGGAAGACTTTGCAGATCACTAATCCAATCTCCCAGAGCAGGTAAGCGACTTACCCAAGATAACAGAAGTGGTTAGTGGCAGAACCAATACTATAATCCAGGCCTTTGAGCTTCTAGTACAACACTATTTCCACGACAGCAGGGATCTTCAAATGGGGGTACTCTGTACCATTGGGGTACCTTTAGTCTCCAGAGTTACCTGAGACATTCCAAGGGTTCTGAAGCATTGCTAGTTTTAAGGAAAGCAGTTTCTAGATTGTCAGCTGCCATATATACGCTTTCCTAAAATTGGTCTCCCCAAGGTGTCATGCTAATGCTCCTTCCCATCCCCTTTTTACAATTGCTTTTCTCCCATTTTACAAAGGAAAGGAAACCTTGAACTCATCTGATGTTCCATGGTGCACTGACCAGCAGCATATAAAATTTGGGGACAGTAAATGGACAATTTTAAACACGGGGTCAGCATAGCCTGTTTCAAACAAAGCACCTCCAATAGCTTCCCATCTGCTCAAAAGCGGAAGAGCCAGACCTGCCCATAACATTTAGTAGGACTCAGGGCAGGAGTATAAACAGAGGCCAAAAAATCTTATGTCTAAACAATTATAAACCGAGCTAACATACGGTTCGAAAGGTATGTTCTGTTCTCCCACTCTGACAAACATTCCTTCCAAAGGTCCTGGTTTCACGTTAGAATTTGGGGGCTTTTCAGATTTCTCTGCTCATGTTTGGGTGGCACAGGAGTAGCCTGTTCCTTGCTTACCCCGTTTTTTCCAGACTTCTGGCTCTGTTCCCTGCCTTGGGGGAGCCTCGCCTGCAGGTGTGTGGACAGTGTGGCCCACACAGCCAAGCTCCTTCCGCACGCACCCCTCAAACACCCTCAGGCTCAGGTGAGCACATCAATGCACAGCCCTCCCTGCAGAGCCAGGCCAGGCAGGGGGGACACTCGGGCCCCATGAGGGGGTCTGGGTGCCTTGGGGTTTCTGGGGTCATGTCTAGAAGGGGAGCACACGTTTGGGGTGAGCATGTCCCTTGGCCCTATGGGCTATTTGCTTGTGGGGTACGGTATTGGCAGGGGAAGCAGGGCCCTCTAAAACTTGGGACCCAGAACAGAGCCCTCTTTCCAGGTCTGAGGTCCATACTGGTCCTAAAGATGAGCTATAAGGACTGACACAACCTGGCGCCCCTGAGAACTCCCTGACCTTGTTTCTCCAGCTCCTGCCTCAGCTTCAGCTACGAGGCTTCCTCCTGCCACGGGTCCCTGCTCACAGCCTTTGGGTCCTTCCTTAAATGTCCCCTGCCTGGGGAGGCCTTTAAATTGTACCCTCCTGCATTCTACCCCCTTTACCTGCTTCACTGCTCTCTACAGCATTTGTTGGTCATATTTCGTATTTTACTTATCTGTTGACATTCGTTCACTCATTCACTCATTCATTTGTCATCTGTCAGCCCCACTGGGATGTAATCTCTATGGAGACGGGGATTTTTGTCTATTTTGTCCATCCCAGTACCTAGAAAAGTACTTTGTACATAGTTAATGAATTATAAATAATGCTTGACTGATTGATTGATTGTGAAGAAATAAAAAACCAGTGATTTGTGTCTTTCCCTGTCTTGCACAAAAGGGAAATGTTAGGCATTGGAGCAGGACATCCTGGCCCACGCTGGGGACAACCTGAACTCAGACAAATGTGGAATGGGGTGGAGGAAAATGATGATTTTCATACCATCCTTACCTCTTTCATCTCCGCTGAATTGTCAAAAAGTGGATCATTCCCGAGAGGGAGTCCCTTAAGAGGGAAGCAGAGTACATGGTTAGAGACGGCAACACCTCATTTTATCCACAGGGTAAACAGGAGGCCCAAGACTCCACGCCTCTCTCTTGGGTCTTTCTCTTAGAACTGGAGAAATTACCAATCAGGAAAAGACTTGCAACAACAACAAACCGTATTAGTTTAAAATTTCATGGAGAGGCCGGGCGCTGTGGCTCACGCCTGTAATCCTAGCACTCTGGGAAGCCGAGGCCGGAGGATCGCTCAAGGTCAGGAGTTCGAAACCAGCCTGAACAAGAGCGAGACCCCGTCTCTACTAAAAATAGAAACAAATTAATCGGCCAATTAAAAAAAATGTATAAAAAAAATTAGCTGGGCATGGTGGCGCATGCCTGCAGTCCCAGCTACTCGGGAGGCTGAGGCAGAAGGATCGCTTGAGCCCAGGAGTTTGAGGTTGCTGTGAGCTAGGCTGATGCCACGGCACTCTAGCCCGGACAACACAGTGAGACTCTGTCTCAGAAAAAAAAAAATTTCATGGAGAAAATGGAGTGGCAATAATATATGTAAGGAGAAAAAGGAAGAGCATGAAATTTTCAACTGTTAGAAGAGCCCGTTCCTGTCTTTTTAAAAACGGCTCACTGTCTGCGGGGGCCTGTGCCTACAGTCTCCAGCTACTCAGGAGGCTGAGGCAGGAGAATCGCTTGTGTCCAGGAGTTCAAGGCCACTGTGTGCAGCACCACTGCACTCCAGCCTGGGCAACAGAATGAGGCTTTGTCTCTAAAAACTAAAAATTTAAAAACTGCCATGAGCAAAATTTGATATGATAAAAATTGATGAAAAGTTTTAGATGAAAACCTAAAAATGTGTAAGGGTCTACAGGTCTACATAGCTTTTCAAAATTCTCTAAGAGTTTTGCAAGCAAAAAGAAATATCTAAAGACCATTGCACTGCACCACTGTTTCAATAGTATACTGCTATATAATAACAAACCACCTCAAATTTTAGTGGGATCAAAAAAGCAGCCATTTTATTTTTTCCCAACATGCACTGGGCTTAGACTTCACAGAGAAGCTTCTGCTGGTCTTGCTAGAGGTCTCTCATGTAGCTGCAGATGCAGCCAGATGGCAGCTACGGCTGGAAGCAGGGTCGTCTAGAGCAGGGTCCATATATTATGACCCGGGGGCCAAATCTGACCGGATATCAGCTGTAAATAAAGCTTTATTGGAGCACAGCCATGCCCATTCACTTATGTATTGTCTACAATGGCAGCGTTGAGTTGTGACAGAGACCATATGGCCTGCACCATCTTTCAACAACTTACACTAAGATGCAAGAAACATTTGAATTTTCTCCAAGACCATTTGTTCTTTAGGCACATCAAGCTGTAAGCTTATTTCCAACCGTAGAGAGAGTTAAGAAGGCAAAGCCCTCAGGCTATTTGCACGGGCCAAGGAATATAGAGGCTGAATGAATTTCAGGGTAATTCAGTCAAAAAATTTGATCCTTTTCCTCCTCAATAGTAGGTTGGTGCCTTAATTATCCGGGGGAATCCCATAATATAAATATCCCCTAATGCAGAGGAGAGTTTCTTTGTTCCTAACTAAAATAAACAGTTTGGGAACGCTTTTCTTTCACTGGTCTCCCTTAGGGCATAGATCTGGCCCTGGGGCATGTAGCTTACTGAAATAAAAGCTCTGTGCTGAAAGGGATGTTCCTTCTTTGTGATTAGTGATTTGATCCACATTTCAGATTTATTGAGCTCTAAATATTGCCTCTCAGATTGGTAAAATTTTAAATTTTTTTTACAATATTCAGTGTTGATGCAACTGTGGAGAAACAGGTTATAATGAATTTGACATTTTTGGTGGGATTTTTAATTTATGTAAATTTTATTAGTAGAGTTTAGTAATGATCAAAATCAACAATGAATAAACATCCTTTCACTTAGGAATTTCGTTGTTAGGAATTGACTCTACTGAAAAGATAATATTCCAGCCAGGTGCAGTGGCTCATGCCTGTAACCCTAGCACTAGGGGAGGCCAAGGCCAGAGGATCAATTAAGGTCAGGAGTTTGAGACCATCCTGATTAAGAGTGAGACCTCGTCTCTACTAAAAATACAAAAAATTAGCTGGGCATGGTAGCTGCTGCTCATAGTCCCAACTACTCCCGAGGCTGAGGCAGGAGGATCGCTTGAGCCCAGGAATTTGAGGTTGCTGTGAGCTAGGCTGACGCCACGACACTCTACCCAGGACAACAGAGTAAGACTCTGTCTCAGGAAAAAAATAAAAAAATAATATTCCCACTGCTTAGAATATTCTCCATAGAATTATCTATAAAGATAAAAATATTGACAATATTTCTAGTTGATAGAAATATTGACAATATTTCTAGTCAATAGAAATATTGACAGTGAATTGGATTGCATTTATTTTGTTTATTTTACATTTTTTAAGAGGCAGAGTATCACCATCTTATCTAGGCTGGCCTCAAACTCCTGGGCTCTGGTGATCTCCCTGCCTCAGCCTCCTGAGTAGCTGGGACTATAGGTGTATGCTCTTGGGCTTGCCTTCATTTTATTTTTTATACAAGCTGTTTCTTGACTGAAGGCATGTGCATGTTAGTTTCTATGTTTTTGTGAAATTTTTAATTGTTTTCCCTATATCCTACATTCACACAGAGAACTGATCACACACAGATGCAATAAGAGGCTTATTTTAGATTTTATAAAATCGAACCCCGGAATATTCACAGAATCAAAGTATTAATAAAATTTTTAAGTGTAAATCATTAACAAACACGTACCAGATATGTATCAGAGCTCCAGGTACCTATAGTATCATACGTTGTGATAGTAGACAGTACTCGAGTACTATCTAGTGGCATGCTGGTAATAGTTAACATCCTGGACGGGCACAGCGGCTCATGTCTGTAATCCTAGCACTCTGGGAGGCAGAGGCAGGCAGATCGCTCAAGGTCAGGAGTTCGAAACCAGCCTGAGCAAGAGCGAGACCCTGTCTCTACTGAAAATAGAAAGAAATTGGCCAACTAAAAATATATAGAAAAAATTAGCCGGGCATGGTGGCGCATGCCTGTAGTCTCAGCTACTCAGGAGGCTTAGGCAGTAGGATTGCCTGAGCCCAGGAGTTTTGAGGTTGCTGTGAGCTAGGCTGACACCACGGCCCTCACTGTAGCCCGGGCAGCAGAGTGAGACTGTCTCAAAAAAAAAAAAAAAAGTTAACCTCCAACTCCTTGGGGGGAAGAAGAATTTGTAGCATTTGCTGATTTCCCAGGTGTAAATACTCTCACCATAACAATTTCAAGGCACCAACCAGACCTGCTGAATGCAAAGCTGGAAAGGTATGTATATAATTGGCTCTCACAAGCTGGGATGAGGAGCTCTAGCACACCACTGCTCTGCTTGTAATATCTAATAATTATAGCATAATTATTACCAGCAGTAAGTAATCTACCTTAGAGAAAAATCTTAATATTCAGAACTGCTTCACAATCTTCCTCCACGAGGACTGTATATGATTCTAGTTGGTTTGGGAAGATTTGTAGTTTACAGTTAACGTTGGACACACCCTCACTATCAAAATCCTGGGAGTCCAAGTTCTTCATCATGAGGGTAAACATTATATGAGGCTGCTGAAAACAAACTTGATTTGCTTTTTTAAACATATGGTGATTTTCTACTTTTAAGGGTAAAAGACCCCCTCAACCTTTTAATAGAATTTATTAATACAAGCAATTCAATGGAAGGAGAAATATTAGACTTTAGAAAGAAAACCGCTGACTACATTCACATGTCTTTTAGGAATCTGTCAAGAATACTTTGTCATACACACAGAACTGGATTCAATAAAAGCTTTTTTGTTTTTTACAAAATCAAAACCCTGAAGAGTTAAAAAATCCATTGTGGTCACTTGGACAGAGTTGGTACTATATTCACACCAATCAGTGCTCTTGGATTTTCTAAGTATTGTACTTTAACACAGCTTATGAATTTTAAAAAACAATCAGCATAAATGAAATAATCAGATATATAAGAATTCTCATGAGTTTTAAAGTAGAGAAAAACTGGAAATAGCCCAACTGTTCAAAAGAAAGGGAATATTTAATTTATGGCACATGGATTGATGGCTCACGCAGCCACTAAAACAGTCTTTCAGAAGAAACATAATCACAGGGACTATGTGGGGAAAGAGAATTAAAAATTTATATATATGGCATGCTTCCAATTTTGACTTACAATGTCTATCTTCTGCTTATAAAGCGAAATGGGAGGAAAAACATCCAACTATCTGAATACTGAAATTAAACAAGATTCTTTTCTTCATTCTATTTTTCCATACTTTCCAAATTGTCTACAAAGATGTTTTGTAAGTAAAAACTTTAAATTTAGAAAAGATCAAACCATTTAACATATGAGGAACTCTTTGAAAAATATGTACACTTCAATGCTTTAGTTTTCTCAAATTTCTCAATGTTAACTAATTTCATATTTTGCTGAAACCTGATCGTTCCCAGCAGTTCCAGCCTGTGCAGTCACGTTGTTCGACCTAACCTGGAGCAGTCGGGAGAGGGAAGAAGCTGGACGAGCAACTCAGGCTGGGCTAATAGGCTTCCCCCTCCACAGCTATTTCTGCAAAACTATGTCCAGAGCACTTCAAAAACTCGTCTACAGAGCAATCAACAGTTGAATTCAAATTTTAAGGCACATGGTTGTCAGACCGTATTATTAAAAAGTACCAATTGTTACATTCTTACACCATACAAACACTACAGGATCACAAGACTCCTTGGTGCGCTACATATAAGCCTAAATCATGGGGAACTGATGTTAATTATCTGTTATCTGAAAGATCGTGGTTTGTTTGCCTTGTAACAAACTCTCCACGTAAACGTGGGTCTTGATCAGGAGTTTTAATCACTTTCAGCAAGTGAAGAGAGCACTGGGAATATTTCTTAAATAGTGTCTCCCCCGCTCCCCTCAACCAGGAAAAGTGGCATGAGGCTATTATGGGATAATTATGTGTCATCACATTTAGGGGTATAGTTTTTCTTATGTATGGTTTGTTTGTTATGTTAATACACAAGTCATGTTATAATAATAAAACTCCAGCTCTTCCCAGGGTGAAGACTGTAACATAATAAAGTTTACTTAAGTTCATTTACAGGCTGTCAGGGTCTGTTAGGGGACAGTTTTAGCCAACTGGGTAGCCTCATGAAGACTACACAACAGGGTGATCGTTCAAGTCGGTTAAATTCCTACGGTCCCTAGAGAACTTTATTTATAAATCCACCTAGAATCCAAGACATTTCCATTATATCCCTATTTATAAATCTCTTAATTTTTAATATTGCAATTAATCATTGTACAAGATAATTCTATTACCCTGGTTGCTTAACAATTGACATTGACAGGTATTTGGGGAAACCTAATGGATCTCACTTGTCTCAGACTATAACAATGGGGGTCCCAGCTATCATTTAGCAAGGTGTCCAGTTAAATCACTGAATATACCAACTGCAAAAATCCTAGTAACAGTATAGTTTGCTCTGCGCTGTAAACAATTTGTGTTCGGGTTCCCTCAAATAACAAAAGTGTCATACAGTTCTTGGAAGGACTATAGATGTGTTTGGTGCTTTGAGGAATCAGGTGTTAGCTCTCACTACAGACACTATTGAGTATTGTGGTTAAGGAGAAATTCTTAAAACCGAGTTCAAATGCCACCTTAGGCACTTCCTAGTTCTGTGACCCCCCCTTCTTCTTCTGCAACATGTTTATTAAATACTTAAATCTACCACGAACAAGTTAGCTGGCAGTGGGATACAGTGAAAAGTGTGAAGAGGCCAGAAACATTTTTCTGCCTTTTACTTTAACAAAAGGGCATTTACTATAATTAGGAGGAAATTCTCTGCTTAAGGAGACCTTAAGTTACATCATGCCAGTTAATAGTGAGGTAATGACTAAATTGAGGACAATATTGAAAATTTACTTCATTCCCCAGGTACTTTCAGCCACTACATTCCTTGGCTTGCGCAAGTGGCTTGAGGTCTCCGCTCTCAAGTAACTGGAAATAAGCTTGACATGGCTTCAAGAAATGGGTCTTGGAAGACAATTCAAATGAGCTTACATATGTAGAGCACTTGGACCTGTGCTGGTAATTTGAACACTTCAATAAACTCTAAAAATCTTTACATAACCTGGCGTTATTAAGAGTTGTCAGAAACAGTATTACATAGTTCCTAAAATAATAAGGAACCACATTTTAATATGGTTCTGACCTGAATTATAAATCCAATGTAAATCAGAATTTGAATTTTACTATACCCTTGACCTAAGCTTTTACATATAGTTGCTAACCATTTAAATAGAGTTCTGAGCTTTCCAAAAGAGACCCATTTTTGAAATAAAGTGACCTAAAAGAATAGAGGGTCTAAAGATGGTGTAAAAAGATTCCAAGTAACTTGAAGACCAAGGTTTCTGTCCTATGAAATTTGATAATGTAAATGAGACACTATGATAAAGATCAAAGCAGTATTAAATAAGGGTTCAGATACAAGTCTCCTCAAACACCCCTTCTTCGTCCCAGCCTACAAAGGGAAAGGCATTTATGCTCCAAAACAGTGGCTAGAGCTGCCATCCAACTATTCTAACAATCAGAATAAAGTAATCAACAATAAACCACTGGGTCCCCAAATACCAAAGAAACCAAACCTGTATACTAACAAATTACAACAGAAAACAAAAAACCCCACAGAATAAGCCTTTTAATTTTTATTACTCAAAAAACCTTCATTTTCTTATTTAGCTTTCTGGCTCTGTGCTTGTGCCTTCAACACCTTCACAACGATTTTCTGCTCCTCGATAAGGAAAGCACGCTTGATCCTAGAAATGAAAATAATAAAATGAATAGCTTTTAAAAATGAACTTCGTTCTTTAACACAGGGCAGGAAAAGTATCATAAAAGAATTAAGCAAAGCAATTGGAGAACCCAGGAAAGTACATGAAATTCTTAAGTACAGATTAAAATTTAAGAGCTGAAATTATACAGATGGACCCTTGCAGTCTACGGTCTTCCTGCACTGACATTTAAAGTGGGATAACTCCTCAATTTCATGCCAATAGTACCTGCCCTCTTCTTTTGAGTCACAATAACCTATGAAATCATCCCACAAACCACTCTGCCACTTAAGATAGTTTCATTTTAATTTATTAGGATCCAGGACATAAGGGTATTACTTGACTTTGCCTTAGAATATTTTAATATTTTCTAAAACCTCCAGTAAAAAACAATGCAGAAGAGGCAATGTGTTGAGAACCTGACCCCACAATAAAACCAAGTTCCTTATAATCAATTTCTGTATCTAGCCATAAAGATGCCCCCAAATTCCAACAGTATTCATCTGAATATCATTTATTGATTTGTACAGCATCAATAATTTATAGTTAAGGAAAAATTCTATAAGATGCAACTTTGGTTTAAAATGAGTTATTTTTTCACCAGTCTTCTAATAATGATTAGTATGCAGCATAACAGACACACATACACATATTTGCTTAAGAAAGCCCATTTAAGCATTTTACTTACCTGTCACGAACACATTTAGCACACATGGAACCTCCATAGGCCCTGCTGACATGTTTTTTTGTTTTAGACAACCTCATAAGAACTTTAGGTCTCACAGCACGAACCTGCACAAGAAAAACAGAGTTTATTTTGCAATGCTTTAATAGAAACAGAGAATTTCGTAGATTTTGATAGGTGCTGAGTGCAAACGTTAAACTAGGTTGTGAAAGGCATTTCACTGCATTTCTCAGATTTAAAAGGAAGTCTATGTTCTTAACAGATCTGGATCACGGATGTTTAGTAATTCTCAACCCTTTTAGCGGTGACTCATTCCTATATCAAGGGATTAATGCTCAAAAGTTCAAGCTTTGTTATGTTGTTCACAGCAAAAGGAATACTTACCCCTCGAAGTCTGCCTGGGCACACACCACAGGCAGATTTTGGTGCTTTCCCAACCTTCTTGGTATAAAGGTAAACAATTCTATTACCAGGGGTTCGGGACCTAGGAAGTAACATAACAGGCAATAGGTCAACATTTTGAGTGACTGAATGAATAAAGGTCAAGAAGTATTCTAAATTTTAGAAATACTTACAGCCTAGTTTTGTTAGAGGCTGTATTGTAGGAAAGCCTACGACGATATGTCAAACGCTGGACCATTCTGAGTCCCTAAATTAAGAATGGAATAAAATCAATTTTTTCCATTGTAAAAATAATCCAAACCTCAAAAGGAAACAGTATCATGCAATTCATACAACATCCGCATATATATTTTTATATATAACACTCCTTGCATTAAGGTGTCTTAAAGGATTCCACATCTTAAAACTACTTATATTTACAAGTGCCTGATAACAAAAAGCAATGAATGTTAGTTTTCCTGATGGTAACCAAGTGTGGTACTGCCTTAAAATTAATTACCAGACTCTTTACTTAGTCTGATTTTGTCTGGAGTGGTGTCCAGATTAAGTGCCACCACGGGGAAATTTGGATAAACACTGCTTTAAAGAAAGCACAAGAAGTGAACTCTGAAGTTGAAGCCTCTGAAGGCCAATTACTGGGAATACACAGCACAAAAGCTTCCTTATCTTTAAAATGGGATTTTTTGACTACTTTATGCAGCTGTCGTCAGGATTAAATGATGTAAGCTATCCAACCCAACACAGCGCCTGGCACATAGATGATCAGTTTTCTTGCCCCAAAGCAGCATGTGAGTCAAAGGAAGTACGTTTTAATACTAACTTTGTTATTGAAACAGTCTTTGAATTAACAAAGTCTTTCAAAAACTTTGAAACAAGTAAGTTTCAACTGGAAACAATACTCGATGTTATTTAGCAAATAGATTATATAGAGATGCATATAAGCAACTTCATTTTTAAGTGAACTATCAAAAGTAACATAAAACATAACCGAGACCTGAAACAATTTAATTTTTTTTTTTTTTTTTTTTTTTGAGACAGAGTCTCACTCCGTTGTCCGGGCTACAGTGCCGTGGCGTCAGCCTAGCTCACAGCAACCTCAAACTCCTGGGCTCAAGCGATCCTCCTGCCTCAGCCTCCCAAGTAGCTGGGACTACAGGTATGCGCCACCATGCCCGGCTAATTTTTTCTATACATTTTTAGTTGTCCAATTAATTTCTTTCTATTTTTAGTAGAGACGGGGTAGCGCTCCTGCTCAGGCTGGTCTCGAACTCCTGACCTCGAGCGATCCTCCCGCCTCGGCCTCCCAGAGTGCTAGGATCACAGGTGTGAGCCACTGTGCCGGCCATAAACCAATTTAATCTTTCATTCTAAACCTTGTAACCACTTCATTTCATAACAATGTTTCCTAACAGCATTTTGTTACTTACAACAGCCTGCATTTGTTGTCACCAGCTCCTAACACACACACTAAGAACTATCAGAGATCAAAACAGAAACGTTAAGGCCGGCCCAACTGACCCACTATCCCAACTGCCATCACCAAAACCAAGAAGGAAAACTCCCCCCTAACGCATTTGTCTCTTCCTTGCTATGGGCCTTGGAAACAGAAGCCAACAGCGAAACCAGCACCCGAACCTGCCGGCCCCACGCAATCCCAAAGCCTAGGACATCTGCCGGCGCGGTGTTAAAACGTAGGCGTAAAATGTGAAAATGCTGGGCGATTTCCTAGTCTCAACCAGCCAAACCACAACTCATTTCTGTCTCCAAACGCTGCTTTCGAAGGCGGCAAAGCCCGCAGTGGTGAGCTCCGGACTACTTAACGACTTCGTAGGAGCAGCCAGGATCGAAGAGTTTCTGAAGCCAAAAGAAGGGAACTTGATCACCACCAGCCTCCCTCTGACTCCTCCTACCCCTACGCTAGCTCAAAGGACTGTTCTAAGAGCCCTTGGCTCCTGCAACATCTCGGATGGCGGCCGATTGTAAAGGGACTAAAGCTGAGGAAAAATAATGAGCTCCCATACCTGCACACAGCCACCCCGGAAGAGGAAAAAGAAAGAGCTTGTGAGTTCAAAGGTCAAGTATGACTGCGCAGGACAGGAAGTTGCGTCAGAAACAGCGGCGTGCGTAGAGCGCCGCCATATTGTACGAAAGTCTAAACGCACCGCCCCTCTTTGGGTGGGCATGCGTGGCGCCGCCACGTTGTACGCCAAGCAATGTGCCGCCCCTCTGTGGGCGGAGATGTGTTCTTGTTCTCCACACCAAGGACGCAGGAAAATCTTTTGGTAATCGTTGCAGAAACATACGCAGATAACAACGGGACCGCAAAATCAACTTCTTTCGTCTCAAGGGCGACACGACACGTTAAACCTGGAAAGCACCAGATCTGGGGTTAGGCCTGACTTTAAATCCCAACTCTTGACACTTAACCATTAGGTGACCTTCAAGGATCTTCTTTCTTTTTTTGGTCATTTATTCAAAAAACCAGCTTAACAAACAAATTCGGGTTTTAATCCAGTATCTGCTAATTACTAGCTGTGTTACTTTGAGCAAGCCGTTAAACCTCTGAAAGGAAGATGTTAGTGACAACCCTGCCGTGTTGTGTCATGATCAAAGGCGCTCTGAAGATAACGCGCTCAGTAAATGGTGGCTAATCTTGTGCTTATGTGCAAAGAGCTGCTTGAGGTTTTTCATGGGGGTAAAGTCTGAGCTGGGCAGTAAAGAGGAGGCAGGGTTGTGAGGGGTGGACAACCTCTAAAACAGTATGTAAACTTTTATATTAAGTGTCTATATGTATTTTTTTTTTGAAAAGAGTGTCCTTAGCTTTCATCGTATTGTCAAAGGGATTCATGACCTCTAAAAAAGTAAAGAACAATTTGCTCGGGCTCTAAGGGAGAATGCTAAAAAGGACCTTTAAATTTTTATCTGAGATTAGGTTCCCTGGAAACAGAAAGTGGAGTGCTGGTTTATTGGGGAGTGCTCTTAGAAAATACACCTGTAGCAAGTTGAGAATGACAGGATCAGGTGACTCAGGACATTGTTGCAACTGAGGCCTTAGCTGTTTCAAAAGGGAGCTCTGGAATTAGGATGGCCCCTCATAGTTGTCCCAAACAAGGTGGAGGGCCCAGGTCCTCTATCAGCCAGTCCTTGGCCTGCTGCCCCCTGATCATAATTAAGGCAGTTTCCTGACGCTAAGGGCAATATCCAGTTTGGAAGGCAGCTGTGAGCTGGCTGCATTGCCCCAGAAGAGAGGATTTGCATAGAGCATCCCAGTATCCACTCAGTTTCCTTCAAGGTTTTCTAATCCAACCAGCAAACCGAGAAAGCAGGCAAGTGACTGAAGGCGTGTAGATGCCTGTCTTGGACTGTGAGGCCTGTTAATTCCATCAAGCCTCGCATCACTGCCATCTTTCTCACTACACCAGATGGAAGGCCTCTGCTCACTCTCAAATAGCTGCTTGTCTCCTGACCCGGTCATTAGCTGCTTCCCTCCTCTCCAGTCCTTTGATTTTTGTCCTCTGAAATCATTTTCGTCTCTGTGCCAGGCACTGAGATGGAGGCTGGCACAGAGAGCCAAATGTGATTTTTGAATAAATGAACTAATGAATGTATTTACTTGGAATATGTTTTCTGCATTTCAGGAGAGACTTTGCTGCACAGATGAGTACAATAGGAGATGGGAGCCCTTAACACACCGTAGTATAGTTTACATCTCTTAAGGTATAAGAAATGGCCCCCATCCATCCCAGTAGATAAGAATAGTAGTCTCTGGTTTTCCCTTATTGTACTTAACCCAGTTCTATAAGGTGATTTTTTTCCTCTTTCAATTTGTATTTGCATTTTTTCTTGATCAGTCTTGCCAGCAATATGGAGATCTTATTATAAATTTCAAAGAACCTCATTTGTTTTTATTACTCTCTCTCTCTTAATTCTCTGTTAATTAATTTTTGTGTACACATTTACTAAATATTTTATTAACTTTTGTGAAATTAAAATAAGATGAACCTATGTCACACTGTTTTTCTGGCTTGGATCGGGACACTTTGAGGTTTAATATTCGTTTAAAAAGTTTTTGATCAAAGTTATTAATTTTAATATGGTCAGATTTATCAATCTTTTCTGAGTTTGTGCTTTTTGTGTCTTGTTTAAAAAATCCTTTTCCAATCCAAAGTCTGTAAGACATTCACCTATATTTTCTAGTAATTTAAAGCCTTATTATTGACTCATTTAAGAATTTTATATTTCTGTAAAAGGGTGAGTTAGGGATTATAATTTTCCTTCTTTCCATATTTTTTCCCAACTTCATTTTCCAAATAGTTGCTAATCTTTCCCCACCAATCTGATATGTTACCTCTATGATATACCAAAGTTCCATATATCTGTGGGTTTGTTGTGGCTTTGTTCTATTCCACTGGTTACTTGTCTTTTCTTTATCAGTTTCACACTCTCTTAATTCTTTAGTAAATCTTAATCATAAGAAGGGCAAATATGCACCACCTTTCCTTCTTCCCCTCCTCTCTTCTAGTTGTTTGTTGCTGGTGTATAGAAATGTACTTGATTGTATATTAACTTTACTTTCAACCGTCTTGATACATTCTCCCATTATTTCTAGTAATTTATATTATCTTTGTATTTTCTAAGATTCTTTTGAAGCAGTGATTCAAAATATTTACACAAATAATAAGTATATAGTGGGATAAATTTTCACAAATCAAACACACCTAGATTAAGACAATATTATCAGCACTATAGCATCAGAATCACTGTGCATCCCACAAAGCACCACACGCTTCCCTTTGGGCTTTTGTACAAAATTCCCTTGCTGTCAGGCATGCCTTTTACCTGATTAATTTCTCATGCTGAGTCTTGCCACTGGGAACACTATGTGACTGTTTTTGTCTTCATCCATTTGTTCAAAGCCTGACTTCAAGTTTTAGATACAGTAAGTATTTGTTGGCCAATTGGGGGCAGATTAATGGGAGCTTTCCTTGGCGGAAGTATGGGCACTCCAGGTCCCTGGGTAAGAGTCTATCCTACTTAACTGGGTCTTTCTGTTACCCCTTTCAAGGCAGGCTGGAGAAGGTGTCAGTGAGGTGAGTCCCTTCCATGGTGCAATATTCATTCTTTAGGAAACCATCTGATTCAACTTAGCTTCAAATGATTTCTCTCCCTCTTTGTACCTCTTACCTCATACCTGTAATCACCTCTGTTAAAAAGCAATTCTGAATTCCAGGTTCTTTAAACTCTCTTGGGACTGGCAAGTGATCTGAGTCTCCAAGGGACCTGTCAAGGTCATGGGTGTTTGTAGATGCTCGAGGTGGTGGCTTGGGAAAGGGGAGGAAGGAGATGGGAAGGAAATTCAGGAGCCTAGAGCAACCCCACATAACTCAGAAGTCTCTGGAAGAGAAACTTCTTTTTATGTTTGAGGTCTTTCCAAAAGCATGGAAATTCCGCATTCTGGTTGAGGAATATCCCTGTGACTCCCATATGTGCGTATATTTATCCAGTGAGTGCTTAGGAGGTGAGCATGCCACGGGCATTGATAGTATCTTCTGGGGCAAGGCGTCAGGGTCCCACACGTCATAGATTTACATTTACATTCCGGTAGAAGTGCCCTTTGAAGTACTCAGGGAACAAAAGATGATCCTTATGGCTTCAGATGATCCTGTGGCTACCGGCACCTTAGGGCCTCCTGCGTAACCATGACCCCCTTCAAAAATTTAAACGTGCAGTTTATTTAATCCAGCAAATCTACTCATGAGCATCTATCCTAAAACATATTTGTGTATGTATACATACATGAACAAGGATGTTCACTGCAGCTTTATGATGGCAAAACTTAAAGCTGGTACATTTATACTTGAATGTAAAGCAGCCATTACAATATATGTGAATTATTAGCTCTCTGTGTGCTGACAGGAAGGATGTCCAAGACATACCGTTAAGTAAACAGAGTACCCCAAAACCGGATTCCCAGCAAACCAAAAAAAAAAAAAAAATTGTTAAAACTCTGTTGTTTGTGCAGTTACATATATAGACTGAGGAAAAGGACTGGAAGGATACATGCTGAAATATTAACAGTGGTTAAATGGAGAAAAGTAGGAATTTGGGGAAGAGAGACGTTAGCTGTTTACAGTGTACATAAAAGGAATAGATGTTCATGTGGTGTTTACAATGGAAATAATTTTTTTAAATGGCACAGAGGAAGTAATGTTAGAATTATATAACACCTGGGGGAGGTTTATCTGGGCTAGCAGTAAAGTTCCAATCTAAGTAAGGTCTGAAATACAACCTGCACCTTCCATTACTCTGAGCCAGGCACTAGCTGTGAAAGTTGATTTGATCACAAAGTGACCTGGAGGGGGCGTCCCCCTGGCGACCCAGTGACCGCCGAGTAGGAGAGACTCAGCCGGGACACAACTGCAGAAGAGCTCGCCACGGGGTAGGGGCCGCCCGAGTCCCTGTCCCTGCCGTGTCCTCAGATGGGCGCTCTGCAGTCGTCTGCAGGCGGAGGCGGCTGGACAGCCTGGGGCGCTGAGTCACTCTGGAGCATTCAAGCTTTGATTCACGCCTCGTGACGCACGTCTTCCTCACCAGTCAAGACAACATGACCCGGATTACCCCGACGGGCTGGCTTTAGCTCAGCGGTTCCTTCGGCAAACTTTGAACAACCTCTTTGCGGAGCCAGAGCGGTTCGAGACCCGCGGGCGCTCTCCAGTCCTTTTGCCGCTGAGAACCTGGGCATCTTGTCCTCTGGAAAGCAAGGAAGTGCTTAACGACAACAAAACAAAACTCTTAACTTGATAAACTACTTATAGCCCAAAGCTCTTTTACATTTAACTATTTTCTTTAATAAGTAGAAAGAATGCACTCTAATGATAAAGGTATAGTATAGTAAATAAACCGGCAATATAGACATTTATTATCATTATCAAGTATTATGTACTGTACATGATTGTATTGCTGTACTTTTATTTGACTAGCAGCACAGTAGATGTTTACACCAACATCAACACCAACACGAGTCATGCATTGTGCTACAACAGTTAAGATGGTTACAGTGTCATTAGGCAATAGGAATTTCTCAGCTCTGTTATTATCTTTTGAGACCACCATCATGTATGTGGTCTGTTGTTGATGGAAATGCCATTATACAGTGCATGACTATGTATTACTTTCAGTAAATTTTGTGCATTAAAAGGATAATTGTTTCAATGAAAAGATTTAAAATGTTATGATTTTGGAGACCTTGTTCTGGCATGTCTTCATTTTTAAATTTACATTGGGAACCTTAAGAAAAGTGCCAGGAGTGGCCCAAGCTTTTCTGGACCTCCAAGAGGTCCTGGTAGAGACCGACCACTCACGTCATACTCTGTGGCTCTGGGTTTTCTCCTAACTACTGTTGAGTTGCTAAATGGGTCACTGCACCTTTCTTTAATTGCTTTGCCAGCTTGAGCTGTAATCTAGAGATAATTTTTGCTACAAAGAGTTAAAATATCAGAGCATTTTAACCATTCTAAATTTTAGAAATAGGAATTTGAGACAAATTAGATTTTTCTAATAGAAATGTTCTGAGCCTAAGGCCCTAAAGGAAGAAGGAAACCAATTAACTTTAATTTAAATAATCACGTCTTAAGTAGCAAATGAACCAAGTTCTATTGTTAAGGAACAACTGCATTAAATCCCCAAAAGGTTGGATTCAAAATGGCATAAATGCAGTGGCTTCATGCCTCAGTAATGAGATATGTTTCTGTTGGTCACTATAGCCTCTGTTGTCTTACTGGACATTGTTACGGAGAGTAGAGAAGGGGAATGATTGAGAAATCAAGGATAGAATAATTTTGTGAAATTCCCACTAATGTTGCTATTGTAAGCAACATTTTTTTAAAGCAACAAATAGCTAATAATTTTATTTTTATTTTCATTTTTTTATTTTTTAGTCACACTGTCCTGATGCCATAGCTAATAATTTTATTCCTGGAAAAAAAATAGTTTAAGAAAATTTGAGAAAATCTTATTTTCTTCTTCTAAAACCTGTGTATATAGGCCAAGCACAGTGGCTCATGCCTGTAATCTCAGGACTTTGGGAGGCTGAGGTGGGACGATCACTTGGGAGGCTGAGGTGGGACCATTACTTGAGGCCAGGAGTTCAAAACCAGTCTGGGGAACATAACGAGATCCTGTCTCTACAAAAAGCATAGACACTTAAAAAACTTAGCCAGGTGTGGTGATGTGTGCCTGTAGTCCTAGTTACTTGGGAGGCTTAGGCAAGAGAATCACTTGAGCCCAGGAGTTTGAGGTTGCCCTGAACTATGATGACACCATTGCACTCTAGCCAGGGCAACAGAGCAAGACCCCATCTCAAAAAAAATGTATTTATGATAATTGGATGATTGAGATAACCATTGCTATTTTAGATACAAACATGCCCAGTATTTATTTGCATGGTGACTGAATTTCCGCCTATGTCTGTAAACATTAAAGCAACCATCAGAAATTTATTAATAAGACTTATATTACAAATAACATATAATATGGTATATACTAAACTCTGGCCTGGAGATTGATTTTCAGTGAGTTAATGTAGAGTAGAAGGAGCATGAGTTTGGCAGACAGTTTGAAACCAGATCATGGAAACCTGTGAATGCTATGCTCAAAGGTTTATTTATTTATTTATTTATTTTTTTTTTGAGACAGAGTCTCACTGTGTTGCCCGGGCTAGAGTGCCGTGGCATCAGCCTAGCTCACAGCGACCCCAAACTCCTGGGCTCAAGCGATCCTCCTGCCTCAGCCTCCTGAGTAGCTGGGACTGCAGGCATGCACTACCATGCCCGGCTAATTTTTTCTGTATATTTTTAGTTGTCCAATTAATTTCTTTCTATTTTTAGTAGAGATGGGGTCTCACTCTTGCTCAGGCTGGTTTCGAACTCCTGACCTTGAGTGATCCGCCTGCCTCGGCCTCCCAGAGTGGTAGGATTACAGGTGTGAGCCATATGCTCAAAGGTTTAAACTCTATTCTTCTCATAAACTCTTCTGATTTGTTCCTCCTCACATGCTACCTTTGTGACTTTCAGAAAGCAAATGAGCCTCATTGAGATTGTCTCTTTATCTGTAATATGGGGTTGATAACCCTGTATTATGGGTGTGCTGGGAGAATGAATAGGTAAAGCATACAACTGAGGCTGGCACACAGGGAATGCTCAGTAAATATTGGGTTCAGTGTTGTTTTGTAGAAATGAAATGCTGCTGTGCCTTATTAATCAACTTTGCACATCAGTGTCACATCTCGTGACAGCAAACTATACTAAGGTTTGCTGTGTTCTTGGGAGAAACTTTATTTCCTTGTGGCATTTTGGGGAAGTCTAAAGAAACCACTACAGAATTTGTCAAAATGGGAAACAGCATGAATTGACAGAAAAGGGCAAAAAGTTACAAGAGTTTGTGTCTTGTTCCAATTATTTATGCAAGTCGTGACAACGGTTTTCCTGTGAAAGCTTGGTGAAATGATGCTATAGAAAAATCCGGTGCATTCCCCATTATTGCTTGCTCGGCAGTAATACTCTGCTGTAGCAAGAGGAAAATAATTTTGCAAACTGCTCCCCTACCCCCCCACAAAAAGTAAAAAGTACATAATATCATGTGTGCGTTGAAACTTTTTCTTCCGAAATGCTATAACCCCATACGAAAGAGAATTAAAATCCTGTTATTTTAATTTACATCTAGCCACAAGATAAGTAAAGTTATCATTGAAATTCTAATTAAATGAGATGATTGACTAAGGTAGCACATCAAAGAAGAGAAGTGAATATGATAAGTCGGAGACTTATTAATTAGTCTGCGTGGAAGAAATTCCAGGGATGTCAAGCTGAGCCTGCTGCAAGGAGAAAAAAAGCAGACAAGAAAATGTTGGTTTCTTTGAAGTTGGGAGCTGAGATAGTGTGGAGGTAATTGCGTCTGACTGGTTCCAGTAATGAAGAGCCGTAAATCAGACCTCAGAATTGAAGGGAAGATTCGAGTAACGAATGTGGCTGTGCCCCCACCCCGACCCGCTGCGAAGAAACAGAATGCAGAGCGCACTAATTGACCCAGCCTATTTCCCAGTAGTTCTCTGTTATTATTTATTAATTTTTAATTTCTGAATTATTTACGTCCTGGGAAATTATTCTTGACAGCCTGTTAGGCGTGCCAAAGTTAATGGAGGATGAAAGGGTTGGTACCAGAATTAGCAGGGATATAGTCACAGGCTACTGGATTTAATGATTTTGGAAAGAAAAATTGATTTCACACAGCGTGTCACTTTATACTACTTTAGGGATACACCAGCTTTCTGATTAATTGAGGAATAACCGATTCAAAGTATATTTGAAGTGTAAATGAGTCACAGCGCTCAGCTGTTTACTTTTCTTCCTTTCTGAGAGATCTGAATTTTCTGGAAGCCGATGATGAAAAGCGGATGGAGACACACTTGCAGGCTTTAAACGCACACCTGTTTGATTCATACGAAACTCAGAAGGGAGGAAAACACCGCAATACAAGAGAAGATGTTTTCACGTTTCTTTTTTCTCCCTTGTAATCGCTTTATGTGACTTCTTTCCTCCGGCGCAGGGCTCAGCCGCGGTTGCCGTCTGCTTCCCAAAGGCACGAGGCCCAGGAACGTTTCTCAGTGGCTTTGTGACCTGTGAGCACCATCAGAAAGAAGCAGTGCTTGCTAATGAATAGGGGAAGCAAGTAGAAAAAAGTGCATTGAAAGAAAACAGTGACTTCGATGAATAAGGGAAGAGGATTGATCTCTTAGGAAAATGAGTGAGGCAGACATGCCGTCACTAGCCAGCCCCAACGCCCTGCGTCACGGTCAACTTCTCTCTCTCCGGCCTCCCTCGCTGGCTCTGGTGCATCTACTGCCACCATCTTTGTTCATCTATCTTTGGCCGTGTCCTCTACCTAGTCTGCTTTGCTCAAATCTTCCTTCTCTTTTGCATTCTATCTCAGTGCTTATCAGATCCTAGTGTGCACACAAATCTCTTGGGGGCCCTTGCTACTCTGCAGGTTAGATTTACTGGGTCTGGGATGGCGCCTGAGATCTTGCATTTCTAATAGGCTCCCAGGTAAAGCCTATCCTGGTGGCTCTCGACCACTCTTGGAACAGCAAGTTCCTACAAAACTCTGACAAACTAATTGTCTTTAAAACCCTGCTTTTAACCATGTAACTCTTTCATCCAGAAACCCCAAGTGACTTCTAGAGGCTTTAGTTAAATACAGATTCCTCAGCCGGGCATTCAGGGTCTTCCTACTATAATCACAACCTGCTCTCGGGCATATCCTGTACTTTCCCATCTCCATGCTTTTGTTTTTGCTATTTCTTTTTTTGTTTGTTTGTTTGCACCCTGTGGGCAAACAGGCTTCCCCCTCCACAGCTATTTCTGCAAAACTATATCCAGAGTGCTTCAAAAACTTTTCTACGGAGCAATCAACAATTGAATTCAGATTTTAAGGCACATTGTTGTCAGACAGTATTTTTTTGGGCGGGGGGGAGAGTCTCACTCTGTTGTCTGGGCTAGAGTGCCGTGGCGTTAGCCTAACTCACAGCAACTTCAAACTCCTGGGCTCAAGCAATCATCCTGCCTCAGCCTCTGGAGTAGCTGGGACTACAGGCATGTGCCACCATGCCCGGCTAATTTTTTCTATATGTATTTTTAGTTGGCCAATTAATTTCTTTCTATTTTTAGTAGAGACAGGGTCTCGCTCTTGCTCAGGCTGGTCTTGAACTCCTGACCTTGAGCAATCCACCCCCTCAGCCTCCCAGAGTGCTAGGATTCCAGGCGTGAGCCACTTCGCCCGGCCTATTTCTTCTTCTTGAAATACATGTGTCTTCAGAAATTCTACCAGTGCCTCAAGGCATATTTCAAATGCCAAATGCTCAATGTTGGCTATTCTAACCTTCTCCCACTCAGTGAGACATGAGTTCTTCAAATTCTTTCTCTCCTTTACTTTTCTTACCAAGTAGTATCTTCAGTCTCGTGGTGTTGCTGTGAATGTGTTTATTTCTCCCTAGTCACATACAGGTTTGAGAGTTATGTCAGAGTAGGGACTGTGCCTTATCTTTGTATTTTCCCCAAGTGCAGGTGCAGAGCACCGAGTGTGCATCTAACAAATATTTTAGTTAAACTGAACTATGGGACATTCTTTCCTCCATGGTCAGTCTTACTGTTGCAAATTTGTAGCATCTCTGAAATCCTTAAAAATAGCTCACAAGCTATGACTTTTTGCTACTTCTTTTATTCATTTACCCAGTTCCCTATTTACTCATAAGCATTTGAGGGTTCTTTTTGTGTCAGGGCAGTGCCAGAGGCTGGGAATGTAGAGGTCAAACAATACTCTTTGACCCCCAAGAGCTGATGATTCTCCCTGCTTTTATGCCCTGCTCCACCACTTTTAGGTTACCCAACTTCAACCCCCAAATATGAATCACATAAGCAATAATTTATTCATCTTTTAAAAAAAGCAGAACTCTGCTTGGTAATCCTTGTAACTGTCATAGGCTCCAGCACCATTACCTCACAATCTGGACTGCCATGTGTGCTGGGAGACCTGCTGCTGCATCTAGACTTTGCATATATCACGCTCCACCCCAAAGGATTTCAGTATCCTACAGCCTTGGCCGGTCACTACAATTCCCACCCTTTCCTCGCCCTCAATACCCATTTTCAGCATTGCATCAGTTCTAAACTATTGCTTTTACCTGATCTAGACTCCTTAAGAGTAGGGCCCTCAACATACGTAACAGACTCACCCACACCAGCATTGCTTTCAAGTTCTGTCCCCTTCCTGTTTCTCCTCCTGTTCTCTGTCCTTTCCCTGTGTGTTTCACGGACTCTATCCTGCCTGAGTTGCCAGCCTTAATCCCTGTACCCTACCAACTGCAGAGGGCAAAAAACATTTTTAAGAAACTTCTAATTTTGTATCTACCGTAAAGATTCAGCCAAAAGTAAACCACAACAAGCAATTTTGTCACAAAGTGCATGACAGGGAAGTGTCCAGAGGTCTAACTACCTAAACTAAGTAACTAAAAGAGACCAAAAACATTGTATCATGGTTCTTTAGTTGCAGGCAACAGAAACCAACTTCGGGTAACAAGGAAAAAGAGAAGGAGTAGGATGCAGGGGTTGCTCAGGGAATAGACAATATAATCCAATGTGACTGAATTTAGGAAAGCAAGATGGCACCCAGCGAGATCTGATCCTAGTGCCCTGCTTGGGTCTAGATCTTACTGTCTCCCAAGAACTGACTCAAAAGTGGAGTGATCCTTTCCCCTTGAACAGACTAGCTACTCATTCCTCTATCTCCAGAGCTGTCCTGGTTCTGGGTCTTCTTGAGTCCTGGATATTTAGCGATTTCTTCAACTGATTTTTATCACTGGAAGCCAAAGAACTCTAACCGATACGAGAGACAGTTACAATAGCAGGTGCTCAGTAGAGGTTTTCTCATCAACCGTGTTTTATCAGATAAGAACAGACTGGCTTTGACTCTGTCACAACTCTAAAAGAGAAAAGGCACAAAAGAAAAAAAAAAGAAGAAAAGGCAGTCAAAGGAGTTCTAATGGTGGTACTTATTAATATTACTTAGAAGGTCAAACTCTGTAGCTGATAAGGGAAAGCAAAGGGAAAGTATAGAAATTCTTTTTTTGAGATTTTTTGGCTGATATATTCATATCAGCATATGAATGAGGAGTGATTCAACCTACTAGTTATTATGAAATATTACAAAGCAAAAAACAGTAAAACAGTATGGTTCTGGGATAGGAACAGACAAATGGAACAGAACGGAGAGTTCAGAAATAGATCTGTGTGTATGTGAATTTGATATACAATAAATGCAGAAAAGGATGCCTTGTTTAGTATATAGTATTGGGAAAGCTGGTTTATCATCTGGAGAAAAAGCTGACTTTTCCCTTACATTATACAGAGGTGGACTACAAATGAGTTAAAGACCTCAGTGAGACAGGAAAAGTAGAAGAAAATAAAGAATAGCTTTGTGAAGTTTATTAAACCATGAAAGTACAAGCAGTAAGTGAAAATTGGTGAGTTAACTACATTAATGTTAAGAATTTTTG
The DNA here is from genome assembly GCA_963574885.1 of Lepilemur ruficaudatus. Classification (NCBI taxonomy): domain Eukaryota; kingdom Metazoa; phylum Chordata; class Mammalia; order Primates; family Lepilemuridae; genus Lepilemur; species Lepilemur ruficaudatus. The sequence goes on from CAUYRT010053586.1 coordinate 63,109, forward strand.
TTCAGCAAGGACACCAAAAACAAAAGTAACAGACAAGGAGAAGATCGTTGCAGCCTTGAAAACTAACAAAGTTAGTGCTGTCCACTAAAAATAAAATGTGAGTCATATAAGTATTTTAAAATTTTAGTAGTCGCATTAAAAAATAAAAACAAAAAGTGAAATTAATTTTAATAATATATTTTATCCATATATCTAAAATATTATCAGTTCAATATGTGACTTAAAAAGAAAATTAAATGAGATATATATATTTTTACTAAATATTTGAAAATATGGTGTATATTTTACAATTATAGCACATCTTAATTTAGACAATGAATTTTCATTGGAAATACATGGTCTGTTGTATCTGTATTTCATAAAAAGTAGATTCACATACCCAAGTTGTTCCATATGTATAATAACTTTAAAAGTTTCCAATAGCCATATTAAGTACCAAAAACTATTTTTCCTTTAATATTTACATCCATGTTGACAAAACTGATTCATCTCTTTTTAGAAGAATTTATTTGACCTTGAAGCAAAAGCTTATGAATTTCAAAACTACATTAATCCAAGTTAAGTAAGTTCACTAACTCTTGTGTCAGTTTAGTATTATTCAAATTGACTTCATGGGGGTACTGAATAATTTGAAAAGAACTCTACATTTATCAATATTAACAAAGTATTCTTCAAATTTTGTCCTGTGTTTTCTTTTGTCAAATGACATAATGCTGTTGATCATAATTAAAATCTCCTGTACTTTGATTCATGTTAAAAATGTATCAGCTCGGCCGGGCGCGGTGGCTCATGCCTGTAATCCTAGCACTCTGGGAGGCCGAGGCTGGGGGTGGGGGGGATTGCTCAAGGTCAAGAGTTCGAGACCAGCCTGAGCAAGAGCGAGACCTCGTCTCTACTATAAATAGAAAGAAATTAATTGGCCAACTAAAAACATGTAGAGAAAATTAGCCAGGCATGGTGGCACATGCCTGTGATCCTAGCTACTTGGGAGGCTGAGGCAGAAGGATCGCATGAGCCTAGGAGTTTGAGGTTGCTGTGAGCTAGGCTGGCGCCACAGCACTCACTCTAGCCCAGGCAACAGAGTGAGACTGTCTCAAAAAAAAAAAAAAATACCCAGAACTATGAATCTATTTTTTGTTGTAGAGCAGTCCTCCAAGTTTAGATGAGGGATTGTGAGGCTTAACCACAGACGCCTCGTATCGTGGCTGAATCCGTGAGAGAAAGCCAACATACAGTCAGAAAGGAACGAGGAAATCCTCGCAAAGGAACAAGGAAATCCCCAGGCTGGGTCACTGGTACCAGTCTGTAGCCTTGTCTAATTGTTCTGAGCCACTGTGGTTATCACAGATCCATATTGGCCTCTTATTTTGTCCCTCAGCTCTTCCTTCGTATTTATATTAGGAAAACCACAGGTAGGTAAGGAAGTTCAACTTCTCCTGAAAGCACCCTTTTACTTACCCTCACACCAAACAGTTGAGATGATACCTTCAGAGTCTGTCTGTCCCTTCCCTTCTTCAGCTTTCCCCTCGCTTAGTGCTTTGTTTGGTGATCCTTAGTTGTACAGATACTGCAAATAACCAGAAAACCGTTTAGCGAACTTGCAGTCAAGTCTGACTGACTGATTTTACGGGAAGCTGACACTCAGAGAAGTCAATTGACTTGTGTTAAATCACACAACTGGTCAGTGGAAATATTTACAAATAACCCTATGTGAGGTATACCCTACAGTTAAATACTGTTTAAAAATGAAACTTTCAGGCTGAGCGTGGTGGCTCACACCTGTAATCCTAGCACTCTGGGAGGCCGAGGTGGGCGGATCACTTGAGCTCAGGAGTTGAGACCAGCCTGAGCAAGAGTGAGACCCTGTCTCTACTAAAATAAATTAGCTGGACAAATAAAAATATATAGGCCAGGCGTGGTGGCTCACGCCTGTAATCCTAGCACTCCAGGAGGCTGAGGCGGGAGGATCACTCAAGGTCAGGAGTTCTAAACCAGCCTGAGCAAGAGCGAGACCCGATCTCTACTAAAAATAGAAAGAAATTAATTGGCCAACTAAAAATATATAGAAAAAATCAGCCGAGCATGGTGGCACATGCCTGTAGTCTCAGCTACTCGGGAGGCTGAGGCAGAAGGATTGCTTGAGCCCAGGCGTTTGAGGTTGCTGTGAGCTAGGCTGATGCCACGGCACTCGCTCTAGCCTGGGCAACAGAGTGTGAGACTGTGTCTCAAAAAAATACAATAAAAAAAATAAAATATTTTGTTGTTTTTTGTTTTTGAGGGTTTTTTGTTTTCTTTTGTTTTGTTTTACAAAAGATGCTGGGAAGGAAGGATGGCTCCACAGGGATTACCTCTGAGAACACAGGATCCAGAGCCAAACAATAGGCCCTTACCTTATCTGGGAGAATCTCTTCTGTTGCCTCCTGCAGTTGGTGCTGTCGTGATTAGGCCTGCATATTACTTCTGAACACTGCCGAGCAAGGCACTTCACTCAGCCCAGCTTATGGAGATTAGATCATGCACAGGAAGCTGGTTCCACAGAGGAGTCAGGAGGCTTAAGGGAGGTGAAAAATTAGAGTTGATTTAAAGGGACAAGTTTCTCTGGAAAAGCACAGAGATTTTTCCAGCTTGTGAAAGTGCCTCCATAACCTTTAGTTTCCCATAAACAGCATCGATTTCTACCTCAAAATTCTTTTTGTAAGAAAGAGCCTCTTTAAGCTTCCCTTTCCTCAGCTTTAAAATAGGTCTGCTAATACCAACTTTGTGAAATTGTTATAATTTTAATGAGCACTTTAAAGAATCTCGCATAGTACCTAGAAGGTAAAAAATCTAGCATAGTTCTTGAAACACGTACTAAGAGCATAATCACTGTCACTTCCTCTTCTTTTTCCTTTTGTCATTATTACTGTCCATACTATCAGGTTTTCATTAGATTATTACAACAGAATTACATTTTGAAATCCTATTTTGTTTGATTGGAGTTTTGAATAACAGTTTGCCCTTCTTAAGATACTTTATCTGGCCAGGCGAGGTGGCTCACGCCTGTAATCCTAGCACTCTGGGAGGCCGAGGCGGGCGGATCGCTCAAGGTCAGGAGTTCGAAACCAGCCTGAGCAAGAGTGAGACCCTGTCTCTACTAATAATAGAAAGAAATTAATTGGCCAATTAAATATATATAGAAAAAATTAGCTGGGCGTTGTGGCACATGCCTGTAGTCCCAGCTACTCGGGAGGCTGAGGCAGAAGGATCGCTTGAGCCCAGGAGTTTGAGGTTGCTGTGAGCTAGGCTGATGCCATGGCACTCTAGCCCCGGCAACACAGTGAGACTGTGTCTCAAAAAAAAAGATACTTTATCTGTTTTAAATTATTTTGATTATTATAATTGGTTTTATTCTTCCTGTACCAGCAATACAAGGGATAATGACTCCTACTCATTTTTATATTCACTGTAGTGCCTAGAACAGTGCTTTGAATCCAGTGGGTGTTCAGGAACAGTTTGTTGAATTGAATGCATTTGTTCTAGTCTTATTGAAAAGTACAAATAAAATATGTAACAGAGTTATTGTTAATAAAAGTCAGCATCCTGACACATTTAACGTGTAAAAGCCAGCACAGATCTAGGCACAAATTGTAATTTCTTTGAAGATTTATTGAATTGGAGAGAAGGACATACCCACGTGGCAGTCAGATCTTAAGAGTGCTGTTTTGAGTTTTGTTTTGTTTCAAATCTAGTTTTAAGTTTTTCTATTTGGTAGTAATGATTTCTTGGTTTCTAATAGCAGGGCCTTCAGCAATAGGACAGTTATTGTATAGGCGAATAATAGGCAGATTAGGGGACTCAAATAGCCAAAAGTAGGAAAAGAAGTCAAAAAATGGGTTAATTTACCCATTGTGGGCAGTTCTTCAGGCTGCGCATGCGAAAGGGTGCTGCTCTATTACAGCCTCTCTGTTCCAGCCGAACTGCCAAACTCAAATGGTTTCATCACCGTATCAGAGCACATCCCTCAAGCTATTAATAAAAGTGTGCACTTTAGTCGGATAAGATGCCAGCCCTGCTAAGTGTATAGTGTGTGATTCCCATTGCTCTGGCCTTGCAGTCATGGTATTTCTCACCATTCCCTTTTCCTTAGGTGTACGTGGTCGGGAATGAACCTTTGACAGTTTTGCTGGATTCCCTGCTCCCAGTCCTGGGAGTGCTCTTTCTTCTCTACTGTTTTACCAAGCAGAGTGTGTCTCACATAAGGTAAATCATCAAAGGAACCTTATTCATTTATAAATAGAATCTTATTTGTTTATAAATTTTGAAGTCTTGTTTGTTTTTGTTCTTATTTTGAATATAAGACTTATGCCACTTTAAAATTATTTCCTTTCAAAATCAAGAAAACACTGGGATCTTCTTATTCTGTTCATCTTGAAAAGAAACAGATTTTTGTAGATGGCAGGGGATTGGGTATGGTTTTTAGAATGACTTTCCTCCACCTCTGTCCTAGACATCAGAGATGAAATCTGTTGACATGTGTAAGCATGCCACTGTTTGATCAGTGAGAAATACTGCAATTACATGTCTAGAAAGGAGGAAATAGGGGAGGGATCATAATGACTTTGTGAGGAGTTATAAAACAAGTTTGAGAAATCTGGATCTGAATCTGCAGCACGTAATTTCGCCTGAGATTTGGTGTTAGTGATGAAGGGTGTTGTTTAGAAAGAAGAGATTTCTTAGTCATCCAGAAAATACTCTCTTGTAATAGAATTTAAGTAGGACTCATTTTGTATTAGCTCTATGTTCACAGTAATTTATGTTGTTTCTTCTTCCAGGTAAGAGTATATCCTCTCTAAAGTCCTACAGAATTCTAATTTTTGGTGTTTGGAAATCCCCATATGTAATCTGATATACAATAATAGTACCTTCTTTGCAGGGTTGTTGTGAAGGCTAAATATTAAAGGAGCGGTCCCCAGCCTTTTTGGCACCAAGGACAGGTTCCATGGAAGACAGTTTTTCCACTGATGAGGGGGTGGTGAGGCCAAGCTCAGGGAGTGACGGGGAGCGGCTGTAAATAGGGATGAAGCTTTGCTCACTTGTCTGCTGCACACCTCCTGCTGTGCGGCCCAGTTCCTAACAGGCCACATACCGGTACTCGTCTGTGGCCTGAGGGTTGGGGACCACAGCATTACAGTGTTTAGCACAGTCTCTGACAAATAGGAGGCTCAATAAATGGTAGCTATCATTGCTCAGTGGTAAAGGAAAACATTCAGTCTTGCATGTTATTTAAAGCTTATGTATTGCCTTTGGCTTTTCACCTTTGGGGCAGCACATCATGTGGCCCACAGCCACAGTGGCAGTGGCAGGAGAGAATGCAGTGGGAGGTGGAGGCTATGCATATGTGACTTTGAATATGAAGGACAGTCCATGTAATAATTCTTATCTTAGCTTTAAAGCCCAAGTTCTCAGGGTATTGTCATATCCTCAACAGAGACTGGCAGGGAAGATGTGAACACTGATTCCATTCCTTTCCTAGTCGATGGGCACAGATAAGGGGCAGGGTGAGGAATCAGCAGCATTTTGTTGGTCACCAGCTATTATTTCCACTGATAGTAGATGGTTGGTATCCATGTATGCTTTCTTTCACAGTGCTTTATCCAAAGGCAGTAGTACACTTGCAATTTTAAAAAAACTCATGGGGGGCTCATGCGGCATATCAGGGTTGCTTCTGAGCCAAGGATTAGTCAGTCACTCATTGAATTTCAGGATATTTGCATTCTGAAATTCACAAGAAGCATACTTTCCACTCCTGCATCTCAGTAGTAGGGGATCATGCCAGCATTTAGAATGCAGTGGAACCTGACAGTCTCTTTTTTTGTGTTAGCTTGTTAGATACGTAGAGTGAGATGACAGGCTCATTCATAACTGCTTTTTCTGCCAGGTCACTTTGCCAAGAGATCTTATTATGGATTCTGGGAAAGCTGGAAAGGAAGAAGGCAATTGCAAGCCTGAAAGGATTTGCAGGGTTGGACAAGGCTGAGCCCTCTCTCCATTTTCTGTGTCAGTTTAGAGCTGCCACTCATGGTGGCGTTATGATTACCGTCAAAGAGGCCATTAGGTGAGTCCACCCATCAGTTACTGTCTGTCTGTCTGTCTTTGATTTTCTACCCGAAAAGGCCATTCTGCGACTCAACCACTAAGGGGCGCTGATAGAAAGGAAACCAGAAACTTAAGCGGCCCAGGCACTTGCTATTTATAATCTCTAAATGAAATGTGAGCCTTAAATAATCCTCCCGGTTTTTTTTCCAAGATGCCAGCTAATAGTAGGTGCAATGTACTGGAGCCTCAGAGCTTTGCATCACATCAGGTCTTTACCAGGGAATCAGAACAAAAGGCAGACCCATGCTCCCCCTTAACACCATAATAATCCAGTTCTCCTTCTGACTCTCAAAATGGTACGTGTGTGTTCATAGTCAGACTTATTCCCAAGGGAAATTGTCTGATAGTTATATTTTATGATGGGGGGTTGTTTCTCACAGGGATCGATTAGAAAGTGCTTAATAAATGTTAGTGGAGTGGGTAATTTATTTCTCTGACTTCTTGCGGGTGTATATTGTAACACATTGACTGCCATGTGAATTGTGTTTAACTCAGGCTAGTTTTGAGTCCTGGGCCTCATAAAGCAAAACCCTGCAGGTGGTTTGTGAAATCTTACTTGTTGCTGTTCTTATTGTTACAATATTGATAGTTTAATTCTAAAAATGTGCTGCATATAACTCATGCACAGAAAATAAAAAATAACAAATTAGGCCAGGCACAGTGGCTCACTCCTGTAATCCTAGCACTCTGGGAGGCCGAGGCAGGATTGCTTGAGGTCAGAGTTCCAGACTAGCCTGAGCAAGAGCGAGATCCATCTCTACTAAAAATAGAAAAAATTAGCCGGCCGACTAAAAATAGAAAAAAATTAGCCAGATGTGGTGGCATATGCCTGTAGTTTCAGCTACTTGGGAAGTTGAGGCAGGAGGATTGCTTGAGCCCAGGAGTTTGAGGTTGCTGTGAGCTAGACTGATGCCACCCACTTTAGCCCAGGCAACAAAGCAAGACTCTGTCTGGGAAAAAAATAAAATAAAATTAGAAAGGATCATTTTGTTTTAATAAAACAGTGAGGTCCCAGGGAAAAAAATTTTTTTTCTAGTGTGGCAGTCAATGTGTTAAATTATTTCTACTTTCTGAGTGATCCGTGTAGGATGTTATCACCTGAGAACGTAAATTCCTGTTGATCATAGCCCATACAGTACTTAACTGGTGGCAGCTCTCTATTTGGATTTCACATCACGTTCAAAGTGCTGCTGTTTGTTGAAGTGTTCAAATTTAATTTTATGTTCATGGTTAACTTTGGTAAAGTTTTCACACACTCTCTCAAGATGATGGACTTGAGGAAAATAGAAAACCACATAGCTACAAACAGAATTATCAGAGTGAGACCCTGACTGAAAAAAAATAAAAAATAAAAAACACTTTGGAATGGGTTTTACCTGGGACCAATTTAGTGACTATGTAATTTTTTCAATATCTAACTTAATAATTATAACTTACCGCTATCTTAATAAATCGCCAGTACACTTCTTAGTGTATATATGTCAAAATTCACACTTCTTATTGAAACTATAGTTTCTCTTCATGGCAGGAAAAGAAATGAATAGGCCATGATTGAATGAATCTCCCTCCACTGCCAGAAACAATGGGTCTTTAACCTGTGGTCTCTGTATGGACTTCTAAGGGTCTAAAATCCTCTTGAAATTATACACACAAAAATGTTTTTATGCACACATGGATTTTTTCTGAAAATAGGGTCCGTAGCTTGTTTCCAGAAAGTTGACAACCACTACACCAGAGAAGAGTGTGTGTGTGATTTTACCATTTGTTCTAAAGGTCCTCCTAGTCCCCCAAGGCCAGGGTCAAGGTCTGTATCACTACTTATCTTTCATTCTGCCATTCTGCCCAGTGCCAGTTATCCATTAAAAGTTTGATTAAAGAAACTCTATAAGAACAGCTTAGATTTGGATCATCCAGAATGTTTACCTTTCTGGAATTAAATATAACTATTTGGAATTGACTCTTTATCATTGAAACTTTGAGAGTGAATATTAATAAAATAGTGCTTCTTAAGATAATTATTGGCATGTCTTTTTAGAAGTATTTGAACATACTGTTACTACTTAATTTTGATGATCAAGATGGTTCACAGAAACTTAGAAGTGTTGCTTATACATTTCAACTTTTCTTCTAACATACAATGTGGTGGAGAAAACATGGCTGATCCGAAGGACTCTGGGAGATTCTGGGATAATATAGAAAATAATCCTAAGCTAAATGTATAGGTTATTCATTCTACTAGAGTAGTATGAAGGTCATGTTATTAGTGAAATGACAAATTGGGACGTCCTGCCCAGTGAGATGGTCTGCCAAATTAACTTTAATAATTGTACTTTTCAATGAGATGAAACATCTGTCGTTTTTCAATTTAGTCTAAAAGAAAATTTATTTCTTTGATCACAAAAGCGACATATGTTCTTTGTATAATACAAAAACACATAAAGAGGAAAACAAAAATCAACTACCATCCTATTCACTATTTTTTTTTTTTTTTTTTGAGACAGAGTCTTACTCTGTTGCCCGGGCTAGAGTGCCATGGCATCAGCCTAGCTCACAGCAACCTCAAACTCCTGGGTTCAAGCGATCTTTCTGCCTCAGCCTCCTGAGTAGCTGGGACTACAGGCATGTGCCACTATGCTCGGCTAATTTTTTACATGTATTTTTAGTTGGCCAATTACTTTCTTTCTATTTATAGTAGAGATGGGGTCTCGCTCTTATTGAGGCTGGTCTCGAACTCCTGACCTTGAGTGATTCACCTGCCTCAGCCTCCCAGAGTGCTAGGATTACAGGCGTGAACCACCTCGCCTGGCCTATTCACTGTTTACATTATTTTGGTGTCTTACTTTTTAGTACATCTTCTACGCCTTTGTATTTGTTTACATGATGGGGTTATAATAATATTGTGTCTTTGTCTCTTCACTTACCAGATGCAGTTAACACTAAAAGCCATAGCACATCTTGAGAAATTTCTTGGTTTTTTACAGTAATCATAGCACTGTTTCAGCCAAATTTTATTACTTGGCAATCACATTCGACCTATTCATTTTTCTGAACCTTTATGCATTTTCCTATCTCAACTAATTGATTCATATTAGTTGAGATTAACTGCATCTCCGCCCATGATGGTCGTGTCTTTTTCCACTGCCTGTAACCCTGCAGGGGCTCATCAGAAAAAAGTCGAAGTTCCTTTGAATGACATCCAAGCTCCTGCATGATCTGACCTCATTTTGCAGCCTTCTCTTTTTCTGTTCTTCCTCAGGAACCAGAATATCTGTATACAACTTATACTTTAACTTCTCCTTCCTTTTGCAACTTATGAAATAATAATAATTCTTCAACAACCATCTTTTTAAAATTTTATTTTATTTTATTTTTATTTTGAGACAGAGTCTCACTCTGTTGCCCTGGCTAGTGTGCAGTGGTGTCATCATAGCTCACTGCAACCTCAAACTTCTGGGCTTAAGCGATCCTCCTTTCCCAACCTCCTAAGTAGCTGGGATTATAGGCATGCACCACCGTAGCTGGCTAACATACATCTTAAAAGTCACTCTCTTCATGAATCTTTCCCTGTTTGAACAACTGACCATGCAGGACATAATAGCCTAGTTTCTTAAAATAAATACTTTTTCAGCATGGAGAAACAGAAAAATAAGTTAAACAGATTTTTTGAGATCTTTCTAATGATTAACTATATGGAAATGACATGTTAATTTAGAAGATTGTTATGGGATTTAAAAAATACATATCTCTGGGTAACACTGCCAAGATAAATGTTACCTTGCATTGCAGTGATGAAGATGAAGATGAAGCCCTATACCAGAAAGTGTCCTCAGAGCAGGGTCAGGTGGAACATCTCGGGGACTTGTTGTCCCACTGCCAGGAATGTGGTTTGGCAGGAGACTTCTTCATCTTCTGTTTGAAGGTAAGAACTATATATAGTTCCTTATTCAGGGGTAGTTCCAGGAGACCCTTCACATTTTCATGGCATTCATAATTTTTGGTCCTAAACTTTAGGTCCTAATTTAGGGAAAATGATCAGAGGACAGATAGGAATTTAATTTTTAGTAGGCTTGGGTTGGTAAAAAGAAGAAATTTATCTTCAACAGTACTCATGTGATCTAACTGCTTTCCAAAGTGACTGGCACTGAAATTGTAGAGATGAACAGTGGAGAACTGTCGCTCTATGATAGGGTTAATCTTTGCTCCATGTTGACAGTAAGAACTCTTTTGAAGTTAATAGCAGGTTTTACAGCTATAGAGTAATCCCTTATCCTTTCTGACTGTTGTTTTGTCAGGTATTTGGAAAGGAGATTTAGCAATTCTGCCTCCCTCATTTCATTTTGTAGCCACTTGAAACCTTTTCCGGGTTTGCTTCTTAGAGCCAGTGGTTGTGCTTCCTTTTGCCCTCGTCTCCAATGGTAACTTGTATAACTTGTACCCCATAATGTTACTCCTCCTTTGCACTGTCTGGTATCACAAGGTGGTGACCTCCAGCTCTGCATTCTCCACTCTTTCCCCTAAATAAAGCGTCTGCTCTAGGAGACTGTCTGTGGAGTTTAAGGTTGGTATGGGTATGGGAGAATGCAAGGAAGGAAACGGGCCTAACACTTCTGGAACCTAAAGCAGAGGACACTTCTGATGCTTTCTTTCCTCCTTGTTCACATCCATCCCCATGCCCAGCCACGCATTCTAAATGACATTCCAAGGGGATGTGCTCTTAATTTCATATTTAAAAAAAATTGTTAAAAAACAACCTGACAAATCAAACGGCTTTGTTCTAAAAGAGGGTATCTCCACCTTGGCACTATTGACATTGTGGACAAGATAAATTTTTTCTCGTGGGAAGGGTGTCTTGTACGTTGCAGGAGATTTAGCAGCATCCCTGACCTCTATTAACTAGATTACTCTCCAATTATGACAACCAAAACTGTCCCCAGACATTGTGAAGTGTCCTCTGGGAGCAAAACTTCCCAGGCACAGTTGAGCACCACTGCTCAGTTACTTCAGTAAAGCCCTAATTATTTGTTAGGAAACTTAAGATTTTCATTTCCCAAGGAAATTTACAACATTGAGGCACAGATGAAAAGCCTACCAAACCCACAGTAATAAATTATCAATTAGTAGAAGTTTAGTTCTAAATATCTTAGAGGAAAAGTGTTGTAGAACCAAAGGCATCATATGGCCTCTAATAGGCATTTGAGGATGTGAGGCAGTCTGAGGTTTCAGTTCAGAGAAGTCTATTGATAGCGATCATAAAAATACTGATAAAATAAGAAGTCTGTCAAACTAGTTCTTTGTGTATGTATATATTTTTTATTATGAAATTTTATTTTTTTAAATTTTATGTATTTCAAGACAGAGTCTTATTCTGTCACCCCAGTCAGAGTATAGTGGCATCATCATAGCTCACTGCAACCTCAAACTCCTGGGCTCAAGCAGTCCTCCTGCCTCAGCCTCCCGAATAGCTGGTACCACAGGCATGCAACCACTGTGCCTGGCTAATTTTTCTATTTTTTGTAGAAATGGGTCTTGCTCTTGCTTAGGCTGGTCTGAAACTCCTAACCTTAAGCAATCTTCCTGCCTTGGCCTCCCAAAGTGCTTGGATTACAGGCGTGAGCCACTGTGACCAGCCTTGTTATGAAATTTTAAAATTTCAAGTACATGGTATCATACTGTACATACTATTCTGCAATTTACATTTTTTACTGAATAGCATTTTTGAGATCTATCTATTTTTTTTTTAACTGGGTTCCCCTCCTTGGGAGGTGTCCATGGTCCTCAACTGAGGAACTCAGCCCTGCAAGGAAGCAATGAGATCTATCTATGTTGATATCCATATAGATATAGTTCATTTATTTTAACTGCTGTGATATAATAAATACACCACAATTTATTTATTTTCCTAACACCAGGCATTTAGGTTGTCTCCAATTTTGGGCTAATATAAATAATGCTGCAACAAAAACAGGCTATTTCTTTAAATATGCATTTCAAATAGAGTTTTCTAGCTATATTTGTGAAGGCCTTAGTACTGCTGGCTTTTTCTTCACTTTTTCTTTCCTGCCATGCTTGTAGGAGTTGACTCATGTGGCCATGGAAAATGAACCAGAGTTAAAAACTAAGCCTTTCTCCAACAAAAGCCTCTTGGAATTAGAGCAACACCAGACTCTTCTTGTGGAAGGCCAGGAGCGGAAGTTGCTTGTCCTGCAGCTGATGGCTGTTCTGTGCGAGAGAATGTCCGAGCAGATATTCACAAATATCACTCAGGTCAGTGGTTACCACATCCAGGACCCCAGCCTGGTGGTATTTGTCTATTTTGGTTTCTGTACATTCTTTCCAAAAAATGTTCAAAAATGGTGCCAGAATATGGTTTGATGACACCTACATTAGTATTTCCTGGAATGCTGGTTAAACATGTAAATAGCTGAGCCCACCCCAGGCCAACTGAATCCAAAACTTTCTTAGGTCCTGGTAATTCGCATGTTCAGCAAGCTCCTGAGCTGGTTGTCCTGCACATAACACTTTGAGAACTGTTTTAAATTTTTTAATTTTCTATCACAGTGGTTTTTGAGTGCAAATAAGATTACCTGGGATCTTTTTCAAAATATTGACACTTGGCCCACTTTTAGAGATTCTGATTCAGCATGCCTGCACTAGAGCCTGGGCATCTTTCTCTTGTTAAAGCTCCATGGATGATTCTAATGTGTACCAAAAGTTGAGACTAATTAGAAACTCAAATTTGGGAAAAAAATCACTAATGATAATGAGATCACCCTGAATTTTATGGGTGCTCTAACTCACAGCTTATCTCTGCAATATCCTGTGAAGTTTTAAGATGTTTTCAAAAAATGCTTTCAGGTATAACTCTGTGAATCAGTGCCTGAGTTTTATTGACTCAGACATTATTTTTACCGCCTTTTAAAAACATCAGAAATAAAAGTAATAAAGCAAAGGCAGTGTGGTTGCCATATTTTACCACTTTACCAGAATTTAATGTTGCTTGGTTGGTGAATAGTCAGTTGTAAGATGGTATGATTGTCACGCTTAAATCCGATTCTCCAGCTCTTTGTATCGTCGTCATTGTCGTCAGCCTTCGGGTGTTGCTAAGCAGCATTTCACTATAGCTCCTGCTGAGAAAATTTGCAGCTGCCTGTCAGCTCTGACTTATCGTGCCTGTTTAATGAGAATTATGTTCATGATTTCTTTCCTGGCCTCTTATTCCTTCAGTTCCCTGACCCTGTGTTACTCAATAGGGTGATTTGTTTCTCCTGCATTTATATCTGTTCCCTGAAGACTTTCATCCAGACCTTATGTCTTTGTTTCAGGATGCTAGTTGGAAGGGGAAATGGTCTAAAAACTGATATGACTTGAGCTTGTGCAATTATTTCCCTTTACTCCTAATTAAGGAACAATGGTTCGGGCTGGTACAAAAATGATTTGTCCCATTAAAATTATCCTTCAGCTAAGGTTAAAATGTATCAGGACAAAAAGAGCCACAGAGCCACAAGGAAATATTAAATTGTATTTCGTAATCTTGCTCCTAGTGATAATACTGGTATATTATTTTGAAACACACACACATATGGATAAAAAAAATAAGTTATAAGTAATTTTGTTAATATTAGGAATCAATATTTTTAGCAAAAGAAAGAGTTATAAAATAATTGAGAGCTAGAGTAAAAACCCTATAATTTTTTTTTTTTTTTTAAGAGATGGGGTCTCTCTATATTGCCCAGGTTGCACTTGGACTCTTGGGCTGAAGCAATCCTCCTGCCTCAGCCTCCTGAGTAGCTGGGATTATAGGCGCATGCTGTCATGACTGATTTAAAACTCCGTAATATTGAATACTTCAGTTCAAAGTATTGGTATGAAGTTAAGATTTATTTTTCTCTTTTTAAGACACATTATAGATAGTTCCTAGATCTGTCCACTGTAAGTCCCAAGAAGCAAGGACAACCCAGTAGCAGTGTGCATCCTTAGTGCCAGATTATAGTTTCTAAATACCGTTTTCTACTAAAAGAATTCAAAGCGCTTGGGAGTAAAGGTTGATGTGAGGTCTGGGGCAAGAATCATATATCATAAGCCTTCAGGCATCTTGTGGTGCCTTAATCCAAGGAAGCTACTGACTCTCATCAAGTAATTTAGAAAAAAAAAAAAGGAAGCTACTGAGATTAATGGGGTCATGTCAGTAGCACTCCGGAGCCATCCTGAAGGGGCTCCCATTGGCCATAGTCAGGACAACTTAAGATCATTAAAAAGAATAATGCCTGCAATGGCTTGAATCACGGATATAAAAATCTGAGTCAAAAAACCAAAAAAAAACCAACCCTTATAAGACATCTTTGGAGATTGCTAGGGGATCAGTTCATTATTTTGTAAATTGATAAATACAGGGGAAGAATAAAGCATTTGTCTTGTTTTTCCTGTGGGAACTGTATTTCAGTGCAATCAAATGGTCAATGAAAGAAAATTTTTCATCTTTTTTTTTTTTTTTTTTTTGAGACCCAGTCTCACTCTGTTGCCCAGGCTAGCATGCCTTGGCGTCAGCCCAGCTCACAGCAGCCTCAAACTCCTGGGCTCAAACGATCCTTTTGCCTCGGCCTCCCGAGTAGCTGGGACTATAGGCATGTGCCACCATGCCCGGCTAATTTTTTCTATTTTTAGTAGAGATGGGGGTCTCACCCTTGCTCAGGCTGGTCTGGAACTCCTGAGCTCAAATGATCCTCCTGCCTCGGCCTCCCAGAGTGCTGGGATTACAGGCGTGAGCCACCGCGCCCAGCCGAGAAAATTTTTCTTTATAGGAGAATCACAGGTAAAAAAATTGAAAAAGAATACTAGAAAATTACATTTTACAACCCCTTCTAATGAAATAACAGATCTGATAACAATCATAATGTCTGCCCAAACCATCAGATGAACTATTGATGGAGTACTTTATAGTGAAGCTATTAGGGCCAAAATGCCAAAGCCAACTGATTGATACTTTCCCCCCCAATATTTTATTATGAAAAATTTCAAATTTGAAAGAATTTTCTAGTGAATATTTGTATACCTACCACCTAGATATTACCATTAGTCTTTTATTATACTTGTTTTATGACATATTTCTCTATGTTTTCATTCTTCTATCCATCTTTTAGTACATTTCAGTGTTAATGTAGATATCAGTATATGTCTCCGTAAATATTTTAGCACGGAGTGATCTTACATCATCACCATCGTAAGTGGACAAGCATAATAAAGGAGCTGGATCCTCATTCAAACAAACCAATTGCATGAAGACATTTTTGCAAGGGTCATGAACCATTGAGTAGAAGATATTGAGGAATTCTTATTGCCTGTAATCATGGTATTTTAGTTATATAAAAAGTAAATCTCCTTATCTGTTAGAAATACATGTTGAAGTATTTATGGGTAAAAGATGAAATACTCCATGAAGTGGGTTGGGAGATGGCCCATTAGTGTGTGTGATGGTGCAGAGAGGAGTGAGGCGTGCAGTGGTCTGTGTGTGGATCAGAGCCCTGCACCGACTTCATTTCACAAGTCTGTATCGACTTGTGCCACAGACTCTTCAAGGCACCAGGGACACAGTAGTGAACAAAACAGACACATATCTATGCTCTCATGGAGCCTGTATTCATATAGGGGGAGAGAGAGAAACAAGAAAACAAAAACATATAGTGTATTGGATGGTGATAATTTCTAGAAAGAAAAATAAGACAAGGAAAGGGGATGGTAATGGGAGTATGGTAAAAAGGTGGTCATGGAGAGCCTCACTGAGAATGTGACTTTTGAGCTAAGATCTGAAGGCAGGGAAGGAGGGAGCCATTGAGGTACCTAGTGGAAGAGTGTTCCAGATAGAACATGCCTGGAATGTGTTAAGTCTGGCAGGGAGACCAGTCAGTGTCAATGCAATGGAGTGAGATTTTCTTTTCTCTGCCCTTTCAGAAAACCACCACCCTCTGCTCCCTTTTGTAATTGGATAACTGCAATTCTTTTCTTTTTCAGATGTTAAAATTTTTTAACATAAGTAACATATGCTCGTTGTAAAAACACTTAAATGACACAGAGGTACATAATGTAAAAAGTAGGTACTTCTGGTCAAAGACAGAGTATTGAACCCTCTGGAAACCACAAGGACCAACAGAGCAGGAGAAAAGAGACAGTAGATAAAAGGGAATAGCAAAATTTGGAAACTGGAAAATAGTAGCTGATCTAGCAACTTGAGAAATTGGAAAGCTTGGTGTCTGCATGGCAAGAAGTCAAGAAGCAAACCACTATTCCTCAATAAAGCTGTTAAAATATTTTTTTTTTGTAAAAAGGAAAAGGGCCAGGCATGGTGGCTCACACCTATAATTGTAGCTCTCTTGGAGAGGCAGGAGGATTGCTTGAGGCCAAGAGTTTGAGACCAGCCCAAGCAAGAGCGAGACCCTGTCTCTACTACAAATGGAAAAATTAGGCAGGTGTTGTGGCATGCACCTACGGTCCCAGCTACTTGGGAGGCTGAGGCAGGAGGATGCTTGAGCCCAGGAGTTTGAGGTTGTAGTGAGCTATGATGATGCCACTGCACTCTACCCAGGGCAACAGAGTGAGACTTTTTCAAAACAGAACAAAAGGAAAAGGAAAAAAAGGAGCAAGCTACTTCACATTGCAGGACCCTGGAAGGACAGGAGGCATCAAGTAAGCTCTAAAGATGGAGCTGCCTTTAGAGCTTAAAACAGCAGGAAAGCCTGGGTAGGGTTCAGTTTACCCCTTCATTTCTTCCTCCACTTTGTACAGCTACCGCCTCTTCCCATCGGAAGACAGGAGGTTTATTCTTGAGAGACACTGAACCCGAGGGACTCTGAGCATGAGTGGGAGAAGCAGACTGAAAAACAAGAGGCTCAAGTTGAAGTCTTATACCCTCAACGACCACGGTGAAGCCGCCAGCCCCTTCCACTCAGGTGTCAGTATTTTGGCAGCAGATTTATACATCCCCATAGGATTCTTGTGAGGATCGAATGAGTTAATACCTGTAATGTATTCAGAATGGTGCCTGGCAAGAGTTAATGCTTAATGTTATTATTAAATTAAACAGTTAAATAATTAAAAGTGGTTACCTCGGTAGAGCCAGTATCATGTGGGAAGACATGAGGGAGGGCACTGCTATTTTTCACAATAAACTTTCAGGATTATTTGACTTTTTAAATTATGTACCTTTATAAAAAGTTTTAAGTAAAAAGTGAAAGTCTCTCCCCACTCTCTGTGACGTGCATAAATTCTACAACAGGCTTTAGTCACATACCTGTTCTTACAGCTAGCAGCCCCACCAAAATTACAGGAAATGAGTAGTAGTGGGAAGCTGCTGTCCAAATGGGTAGGGTAGGGTGGTTAGGTGTTACAAGAACATTTAGGGAAAGGGAACTTCATAGACAAAAGTCACAGCTGGCTCTTACTTTACAGTTAGCAATTTTCAATTGTTTTTTACATACATGCAAACATACAAAATTTCTTTTTAAAAAATATTCTACTTATTTTGCAACATTTAAAAATATACATACATATTTACAGTGGAGAGGAACTTAGAAAAATTTGAAAGGCTAGGTAGTGCTAATTCTAGTAATTTAACAATACTTGTGCTGAAATAGAAACTAAACGTAAACAAGAAGTGTTTCAGAAAACTCTTGGGAGGTAGAAACAGTTTCTACCTAGTTTCTCTAGAAAGGGCCAATGTCCTTAACTTCTAGTATCCATAAAGTCTTGGGCCTGCAGAGGGTGGTAAAATTTGCTGTAACCAGAACTGTTCATTTCAGTAAATGGAACTTTTAATAACCTTTCTAGTTTCCTGCCTTCCTCCAGGGACAAGTGTTAACAAGCCATTCTCCTGACTTTAAGCTTGCAATAAAGATTCTAGCACAGCATGTGATTTGTCCGGAGAGTTAAACATGCAAGCTTGCATGGTATTTAGAGGCTTATTATGACCTATCTGAGCCTTCCCATTTCCAAGATGACTTCTCTCTTTTGAGTCATTAATCCCAAATATTCATGTGCGTGTGCGTACTTGTATATGTGTGTGCTGTCATTTATTCAAAGGTGTTTCTTAAGGTGATTAATCCAAGTGCAGTTAAAATGATGCTGACCAAATTAATTCCATTTAAAGCTTAGTTGTTAGCCAAATGCTATGTAACATCTTGAATATAAATAATCTGAATACTTTAAAATATTTTATGCTTTAAAAAATGACTCTAGTCATTTGTTTGAAATTGTTTGAGGACACTGGCTTCTAGATAAAATTGAACACCTCCTATCCTATTCTTTGCTTACTAGAATTAGACTGTTAAAACGCAGGGGAAAATAAATCCCTGAGGAAGAAATCTTTTGAGAAGCAGATCTAGGACTCTTTAAGATGGCCAGAAAGCAACAAATCATTTTTTATAAATAGAGTTTACTTTTTTAGAGCAGTTTTAGGTTCACAATAAAATTGAGAAGAAAGCGCAGAGATTTCCCTTTTACCCTCTGTACCCACACATACATAGCTTCCTCCATTAGCAGCATCCTCCACCAGAGTGGTACATTTGATATAGCTGATGATCCTATAATACATTGACCCATCGTCACCCAAAGTCCATAGTTTAGATTAGGGTCTCTCTTGGTGTTGTACAGTCCATGGGGTGGAATAAATTTATAATGCCATGTATCCACCATCATAGTATCATACAGAATAGTTTCACCACCGTGAAAATCCTCTGTGCTCCCCCTGTTCTTCTCTCCCTCTCCCCCCACTTGGCAATCCTTGATCTTTTTACTGTCTCCATAGTTTTGCCTTTTTCAAAATATCATATAGCTGAGATCATACAATATGTACCTTTTCAGATTGGCTTCTTTCACTTAGTAATACACATTTATGGCTTCTCTATGTCTTTTCATGGCTTGACTCCTCATGTTTTAGTGCTAAATAATCTTCCACTGTCTAGATGTACTACAGCTTATATATCCATTCACCTACTGAAGGACATCTTGGTTACTTCCAAGTTTTAGCGATAATGACTAGAGCTGCTGTAAACAACCATGTGCAGGTTTTTATGTGGATATAAGTTTTCAGCTTCTTTGGGTAAATATCAAGGAGTGCAATGGCTGGATTGTATGGTGAGAGTGTGTTTAATTTTGTAAGAAACTGTTAAACTATCTGCCAAAGTGGCTGTACCATTTTGCATTCTTACTAGCAACGAATGAGAGTTCCTGTTGCTCCGCATCCTCACCAGCATTCCTAGTGATGTCAGTGTCCTGGATTTCAGACATTCTAATAGGTGTGCAGTGGTATCTCACTGCTGTTTTAATTTACAATTCCCTAGTGACATATGATATGGAGCATCTTTTCATATGTTTATTTGCCATCTGTATATCTTTTTTGTTGAAGTGTGTCTGTTCAGGTCTTTTGCTCATTTTTAATCAGAGTGTTCGTTTTCTTATTGTTGGGTTTTAAGAATTCTTTGTTTATTTTGGATAACAGTCCCTTGTCATATATGTCTTTTGCAACTATTTTCTCCCAGTCTGTGGCTTCTCTTTGTATTCTCTTCATAGGGTCTTTTGCAGAGCAAAAAATTTTAATTTCAACGAAGTCCAGCTCATCATTTTTCTTTCTTTCGTGGATTGTACCTTTGGTGTTGGTGTTGTATCCAAAAAAATCATCACCATACTTAAGGTCATCTAGATTTTCTACTATGTTATCTTCTAGGAATTTTATAGTTTTGCATTTTACATTGAAGTCTGTGATCCATTTTGAGTTGATTTACAAATGATTTTCATCTTTAATTTCCTGGCAAAATTCATGAAAAGTAAAGGAAATTGGATCAGTACATTAAAACATGTGGGAAATTATAAGTAGGCTTTCTCATTTATTAACTGAATGGTCTTGAACAAATAACCTTTTTTTTTTAAGTCTCAGATTCTTCATTTCATGATAAGGATGATAGCACCGACTTCATAGAGTTGATATGAGAATTAAGTGAGATCGTGTTTGTAAAACACTTAAGAGCTTCCAGGTTGCTGAACACATGGAAGTGTGGGGTGGGTGGCTAGCCCAGAGAGGGTGTGGAAGCTCTGCGCCCCGGCCCCCATACCTTGTCCTACCCATCTCTCCATCTGGCTGTTGATCTGTATCCTTTGTAATGAAGTAGTAAATGGTAAACGTGGGAAAAAAACCCAACATTAAGTTGGGCAACATTAAGTTAAGATATTATGCCTGCTACCTAGTAGCAGTTGTCTTTGATGGTTCTTGCTATCATCATGTTGAAGAAGAAGATGAGTATGTAGACATAAGATGTAAGGAGAATTTTGAAATTTTTTTTTTTACTCCTCACTGATTCTAAATTCCCTTCTTTGGTAGGTGGTGGACTTTGTAGCAGCAACGCTGCAGAGAGCGTGTGCAAGCTTGGCCCATCAGGCAGAGAGTACCGTGGAATCACAGACACTGAGCATGTCCATGGGGCTGGTGGCTGTCATGCTAGGAGGAGCCGTCCAGGTGAGTTGTAGACTTGAGCCAAACTTGAATGGAGGGAAAAGAGAAGCAAAATACCTGTATCTTCTCTTCCATACCGTTGGGAGAAATAAGAATGGATATTGTGCAGAGGATAATGAGAATTCTTTCCAAAGTAGACGACATACTGGAAAATTACACCATTTCCACTGGAATTACACCATTTCCAGTGGAAAATTACACCATTTCCACTCTGTCAACTGAATAGACTTCACTGTCAAAAGGGCAGGGCCCTTTCCTACCTGATACAAACTTGATTTGGAAACATCTAGCATGGTATTTTGTACCTGAGGCAAATATTAATACTAGATTCTCTGGCCTGATTCTCCCAAAGCACAGCCCTTGTTTCTACTACTGTAGTCGGCGAAGTGTTTAGTAACCTGCTGGTTGCTTAGGATCCATCTATTTTGAATAGCTCCATTGTAGCAGAGGATCCATTGTTCAACCCATATCACATAGCATGTTAAAATTTGCTTCCAGCCACTTTGAAGTGTGTATGTTTTTTACTTACTTAATTTGTAATTTGTAAGTTTATTCCTTTAAACGGTGTTTATTGCCTACTTGTTGCATGCCAGATACTGAGCTAAGGTATGGGGATTACAGCGGCAAGCAAGGCAGATAGGGTTCCTACCTTCATGAAGCTTATAGTTCAGTAAGGGAGTGAGACACTAAATATACTTCAAATTGAATGAAGTGCGTTGAAGAGAAGTAAAGGTACCAAGAGAACATAATAAGTAACCTAGGCTGTGAAGATTTCACTGAATAAGTGTAAGGTTAAGCTAAGACTTGAAGGATTAATAGGAATTTGAGTGTGTGTATAGTGCAGATGGAGGAAGCTCTCCCAATTAAAGAAAACATCATGTTTCAGAGACTCAGAAGCAGGAAAGTGCTTGGTATACTTGAGACCCTGATAGAAGGCTGGTGTAGCTGAATTGTAGAGACCAAAGGGAAGAGTAGTGCCAGAAAGGGAAAAAGATAGGCAAGGGCTAGGTCATATGTGTGTATGACTT
Source organism: Lepilemur ruficaudatus (assembly GCA_963574885.1). Lineage (NCBI taxonomy): Eukaryota > Metazoa > Chordata > Mammalia > Primates > Lepilemuridae > Lepilemur > Lepilemur ruficaudatus. The sequence goes on from CAUYRT010053586.1 coordinate 84,766, forward strand.
GTTAATTATATACCATGTTAGGATAGGAGACTGCAGAAAGCAGAAAGGGATTAGTGCAAGTATTATGAAATCCAGTTTGAAATCAGCCTGCTCCTAACCCTTAGCAATGGTTAGAAAACCCTCTGGGAATGGATTTTTGGGTTTAAGGATTCAAATCTGGTCTGATTCTTGATATATAAGAATATGCCTCTCTCTAGCTGTCCTTAAGAGGAAAAGGGATTTTATCTGAGCCTGTTATTAATGTGAAGCCCGTCTCTTGGTAGATTAATTTTATATTCCCCGTGTAATTTTTTTAAAAAGTTTTTGTTTCAGTTTCTAGAGCCATTTTATATCCCTGCTGTTAGAACTAGCAAGGAAGGGTTCACCAATGCAATAGTTTTTTTTTTTTTTTTTTTTTTTTCTGAGATGAGGTCTTGCTGTGTTGCCCAGGCTGGCCTCAAACTCTTGGCCTCAAAGGATCCTCCCACCCCAGCCTCCCAAAGTACTGAGATTACAGGCATGAGCCACCACAGCTGGCCACCAATGGAATAGCTTTTCTTAAGATGTATTGTTATTGGATTTAGTTGGCTAGATTGATCTTGTTTTTCTGGGTGAGTATTAATTTGAATAGTCTTTGTTTCCATTAGTTTAGAGTACTTTTTTTTTGCTTCTTTTTATTTAACACTTATCATTTCATAGCAAATCCCAAATGGTAAATAGAGTACAGAGATCTCCATCTCCCTTTCTAGAAACCTGTTCTTGGGGGGCCGGCTGTGTATATTAGTCGTGTTCTCAGAGAGACTCACCTGACTGATGTAAATGTGGATCCCCTGCCTGTCCCTGCCTTTCTGTGAGCCATCCTGACTCACTGATTACACCCTGGATTCCTCTGACTTGGCAGTTAGTTAAGTGAACATAAACACGTCACCCCCTATACTTTTGCCCTAGATCTATTAATATTTTTTTCGTGTTTGATTCATGGATTTAATATATAAGTGGCTTCTATAATGCTGGTTTTTTTGTCTTTGTAATAAAAAAGAAAGTCATGATTCTGAATTTTATTTTCAGTTGATCATTGTCAGGCTAAGGTCTTTGCTTTAGTTTGGAACATTATACTGTACCTAAACCCTATCAGGACTTGTCGTTTTGGCTAATGAAACAGAATCTAACAGCATCTGAACATTATTTTCCTTTTCTTTGTAATTTATGTAATTAAGACAATTATTATAACATTGTGTCTGGGAAGAGGAGTTAATTTGGAAAAAGTGTAGAGTTAAGACTGCTACCAAGGCAACTGTAATTCCAGATTCTTTTTCTAAATTTCAAGGCTGGTCATCAGTAAAAGTATTATGTTAGTAACTTTTCCCTTTCACCTCAAAAAGCAATATCTGCATGATGCTGCAGGGTCCACTGGGTCCTCTAAAGAGCAGTCCCCAACCGCTTTGGCACCAGGGACCAGTTTCATGGAAGACAATTTTTTCATGGGACTGTTGGGGGTTGGGTGGGGCGGAAATGGTTTCGGGATGATTCAAGTGCATTTACTGTGCACTTTATTTCTATTATTACACTGTAATATATAATAAATAATTATACAACTCACCATATTGCAGAATCAGTGGGAGCCCTGAGCTTGTTTTCCTACAACTAGATGGTCCCATCCGGGGGTGATGGGAGACAGTGACAGCAGAAGTGTGTTGCTTATGTCCAGTCTACTCCATAATCTCCTTTCAGTTGCTATCACTGCAGAAAACCCTGCTTCACAAGGATAGGATGTTGGAAATGGAAGCAGGCTTTTCAGTGCTTTGGTGGCAATCTCAGGATATTCCACTTTGACTTTAATCTAGCATGTATGGAGATTTGAAGTTGTCTCAAACATACTTTTAAGGCCACCATCATTTGTGAACTCAAACAGTTGATCCTCTTCTAGCACAGACAAAGTCGATTCACCTGGCTTATTCACAAATGGGTCGAGGATCCATTCCTTCCAGATTGGGGGTCTTTTGTGGTCGGGAAGTAATGCTCAAACCCTTTGGAAAGCTGAGATAAGTGGTCATGCACCAGTTGGGAGAAAGAAGGCCCTGGCTTAGTCTCTTTCAAAATCTCTGCTAATGTTTGAAACATGTCAGAAATTCTGATGTTCACTCATCACTCCAATAATTCCAGTTTGGCTTTGAGTGCAGCCACTTTATCTGCGACTTGAACACAATTGTCATTCTCCCCTGAAGTGACAGATTGAGTTCGTCACACAAATAAAGTTTTGCAACCCATTTTGTGTCACTGAAATGTGCTGCCAGTGGTGACTGTTTTTCTAAAATCTCTGCTGTGGCTCTCATAACTCAAAAACTCTGGCCAGTGATCAACCTTTAGAAAGCCATCTCCTATGTATAAGAGAAGACGTGTGTGCTCTGCGACCATCTCCTCACAGAGCTGCACGAATAGACGTGCATTATGGGCATGTACTTTAATGTGGTTGATGATTTTAATCACATCCTGCAAAACGCTGTTTAGTTCAGGTGACATTTGGCTAGCCAGCATTTCTCTATGTTTGACGTGGTGCGTAGACTTACATTCAGAAGCGACCTCCGGGCCAGGCGCAGTGGCTCACACCTGTAATCCTAGCACTCTGGGAGGCCGAGGCGGGAGGATCGTTTGAGCTCAGGAGTTCGAGACCAGCCTGAGCAAGAGTGAGACCCCGTCTCTACTAAAAAAATAGAAAGAAATTAGCTGGACAACTAAAAAAAAAAAAAAATAGGTATATAT